>NJDC01004328.1:166657-200112 GCA_002245475.1 Calephelis virginiensis
ACTGCACTCAGAAACGTTAATTCATTAAATTTGCCATAAAGTTACAATTTTGTATAGATAATGTCGACTTACCTACTATAAAATAACTAGCTGTTGCCCGCGGCGTTGATAGCGTGGTTTATGGTCCCACAGAAAAATTTTTTCGGTATAAAAATTATCCTATGTGTTAATACAAGCTACCATCTATGTGTGTGCCAAATTTCATGAAAATCGGTTCAGCAGTTTTTGCGTGAAGGAGTAACACACAAAAAAATATACAAACTTTCGCATTTACAATAAAAATGGGCTTGACGTCTCTGTATGCGGCAGTTCGAACAATTTATTAAATTATCAAAAAATACAGGTATTTTTTAAGAAAGAAAGAAATTTATTTATTTGCGGGATATGTGTGTTTAAAAGTTGTTACTTGTTACAGAATACTTATTCGTACCAACATATGCTACCACATTGTGGTGTGCAAATATCTAACTTAATTAAATATATTGTATTTTTTATTTTCGTTATTTATATATTTTTACACATAAATTCGTTAAAATATATTTACTACTAGGCTAGCACTTATTAATTTAAGCAAACATTATAACGATCGAGATATCAACCATACAATGCCACCTTTTCCAAACCTAGCCAGTCAAGAGAAGAAACAGCTAAACAAACTCCCCGGCAACCAAGACATTTCATATTTATATTTGTTAATATTTATATAAGTATGTATATAATCAATGAATCCTTTCTGCAAGTAAATCATTTACACTATAATAAGTTTTATCTAAAAGCCAGTCGAAAAGCTTTTTTCGAAATCTTTTAAAAAAGGCAATGATTTTAAACTATCAGGTATTTGATTCTATACACGAATGGACATGCAATATACATTATTTTTTTAGATATTAAGTCTTTGGCAAGGCACATGCACCTTTTCAGTATTTCTAAAATGTGAATTCCCTAACACTTCAGCATTTTACGTATTTTTATTTTAGCACTTGCCCTGTGCTTGGGATAAATTTTCTATAAATTTTAAAGAAAGAAAAAATTTCGCCCCAGACAGGATTTGAACCTGTAACCTTTCGTCTCAGTAGCTCAATTGGTTAGAGCATTCATCGGCTTGAGACGAAAGGTTACAGGTTCAAATCCTGTCTGGGGTGAAATTTTTTCTTTCTTTAAAATTTATAGAAAACTTCAGTATTTGTTTGAAACAAATGTTGGTGTTTTTTTACAAATACACATACTGCCAACATATATAAGCAAGGTACCTAAAGGCTAAACATTTAGTGACTTAAAAAGTGGTTTGCATTATTGAATAGGTAAGTAGGAATTCTGTTAGTAAAACCTAAGAAATCCACAAAAATGGCCGTAATCAAAGTTTAAAAATGTGACAGAGTTTTGGCGCCATCGAGAAAATATATGTTCCAAGCTTTTTCGTAATTATTGAATTTCGTATTTAGATTCAGTGAAATTAGTCAATTTTGGCGGCATTTTGTAGAATTTAGATCAGTAAAAGTGAACAATGAAAATAATCATAAAGAAATTAGTGTGTCGTGTATCTCTTCATTGCAGCCAAATCTCATCAAATGAGCTTTTGTAATGCGGCCACCGCTTTACTGAAGACCCTAACATGACTTTCTTTGACGGCTGATGTAATGACGACGACTGATTTGCACACCACAAAGTGCACAAATGAAATAATCACTAAGAAATTAGCGTATCGTGTATTTCACACGATACGCTAATTTCTTAGTGATTATTTCATTTGTGCACTTTCACTGAACAAAATTGTACAAAACGCCACCAAAATTGACTAATTTCACTCAATATCAACACGAAATTCAATAATTATGAAAAAACTTCGACCATCTTTTCTCTCAATGGCGCCAAAACTCATGCCAAAAGTTGATTTTAAGTCTTAATTGTTAAAGTTAAGAGATACATAAGAAAACATTTTATGATATCTACTTATGGTTATGCTACTTATTTATTGTTTTGCCGTCAAAAGTTTGAAACTACTATGATTATTATTATTCGATTGCTGTCAGATCTCGTATAGAGCAGCGAGCATAGATAATTTGTAAACAACCCATGACCATTACTTATAGGTAAAGTTTTTAGACATCACGTCCATATTGTTCCGCCTTACCTATTCCTGCCACCATAGTGCCTACTGTCCTACTCCATGTTTGAAGGTAGAGAAGGCTGAATACGTACTTAGGATTGCAACCTTATTTTTAGGTTAACAAAAAGTATCTTCACGCCCATATCCCCGAAGGGATAGGCAGAGGTACAACCAAGGCACCCACGACTAGCCGAAGACACTACGTCCCACAATGTGATAGGTGGCAAGCCTATCGCCAACCGGGCACATTTCCAATCCAGACCAACATTTTTTTTGTTAGAAAATTGGAAAAATCCAATTTTCTTTTCGTTGGTCGACCCGGGATTCGAACCCGGGACCTCATGCAGTCAAGTCCAACACCCGGACCGCTAGACCACAGAGGCGACTTAGGTTAACAATACACTATTAACATTTTTTGAGTCTAAAAGCGACGTATATTTCTTTCCTGACTAGAAAAATATTTCTGCTTATTCGTATCCTGCTCCATGGTGACTGGCGGAAATAGCAGTAATGCAACTTAGGAGTGCAACCTTGTTCTCAGGTTAACAACATGATTACCACTTTTTGGGTCTAAAGGCGACGTTTACTTCTTTCCTGACACGAAACATATTTCTGCATGTTCGTATTTAATCGAATAAAAAAATAATTATACGCCCTCTAAATAGAAACCTACTCTTAACAATATTCCTATAATTGACCATCATTTGCTGGCAACTTAACTTTTGAAAGAAAAATGCTTAATTGTATGTACAAGGACTACAACGCATCTGTGATGTATGTGTGTGTGTGTGTGTCTAGCTGACTTCCAAAAAAAAGAGAAGTTTATATATTTGACTCCTACATATTTATTATGTGAATATGTTATTCGATTTTTTCGATTCGATTCGATACGATTCGATTCGATACACTAATTTCTTCATAATTTTTTCATTTATGCACTTTCACCGAACAAAATTGTACAAAATCCCACCAAAATTTACTAATTTCACTCAATATTAACACGAAATTTATTAAATATGAAAAACTTCGCCCGTCTTTTCTCTCTTGTGTTCTGTTGTTATCTTTGTAAATTTTATACAATTGTTATGAAAGAGTGCAAACACAAAGCGACGTTCAGTTTGAAACAGACGCTACATAACTAAACATTACTAAAATGCATCAGAATACCACAGAAGCCTCTCACAATTCGCAAGATGAAGGTGAATCTTCTAAATTCCATGACAGCGGTTATATCCCGTCCGTAAGTCACGCCGATAGCCCGGGATAAAGGGAACAAAGGAACCCCCGGGGAGGCCACCCCCAGATCAATTTCGGGGGGAGGCTTAACACCGTAATCTCCTTAGTGGACCTAGTGTTACATCACTACGTTGGTGACTTGAAAATCATTGGTTAAACTTAAATACAGTTTAGGTTTCATTATTATTAAATAATTTATAGTAAAACAATTGGTTTTAAAAACTATTTAATTTTAATGTTATACTTAACCAATTATATTATTAGGAAAATATAACAGTAATCACCTCTGTGGTCTAGCGGTTCAGGTGTTGGACTTGACTGCTTGAGGTCCCGGGTTCGAACCCGGGATTCGAACGGGATCCTGGGCAACAAAAAGTAAAAATTTGGTTTTTCCAATTTTCTAAAAAAAAAAAGTTGCGCGGGATTGGATATGTGCCCCGTTGGCGATAGGCTTGTCATCTGTCACATTGTGGGATTTAGTGTCTTCGGCTAGTCGTGGTTACCCTGGTTGTGCCTCTGCCTACCTCTTCGGGGATATGGGCGTGAAGATACTTTTTTAACAGTAACATTAAATATAAATTTAATCTGAAATTCTATTTTGTAAATGTTTATTGATTTGAAGTAAAAAAAAATGGAGTTTTTTAAGACATTGTTTTGTCATATCATAAAAAATATCTTCAATGTTTTGAAGTTTTTTCAAATAGGTTCAACAAGAGGATAGTCATGGTTGTTTAATTAAAAATATCTTCAAACCTATATCCTCGAAGGGGTAGGCAGAGACACAACCATGGCACTGTCGAAGACACTTTCGTCCCACAATATGATGTGATAGGTATGTGCTTGGCAATTATATTTAAGGTTTCTAACGAAAATACTAATAGTATTTTTTTAATAACACAAGTGCTGCTAACCCTCCGGCTTTTACAACTTCACTAGGCTATTACCTAAAAAACTTATTGACAGACATTCAATTTGTATTCAAATGTGTAGCAAATACAGATAATAACAGTGACAGTTGCACACGACGGCGTCGCCTATTTTGAGTGTTCCCAGTAAAGCGCGTGACAAGACAAAACGTGGGTAGATGAAGATACGAGCCGAGATTTACTGTCCAGTACTGAGAACTGAGTATTTGTAGTTAGCTTTAGATAATACTACTTAGGAGGATAGCATAGCGCGGAGTTTGTAATAAAAAAGGTATTTACGTTGTAGTAGATATGTAAAAGTGAGATACTTATATTTTTGTACTGTCATATATTGAGAAGTTGCTATCTATTTCTAGCCTTGTCTGTTTGATAAAAGTTATAGAACGGCCAAATTTATGTAAAATGTGTGTGTAACAAAATATTATAAGTCTTTTACTTTGGGCGTTCTAAATGAAGTGGATTGTCAAAACAAGATGGTTTATAGTCAAAATTAGTGTTGTTTATTTAAGGTGGATTTCAAAATGAAAAACATAAGTAAGTAATAGATAACTGTATAAAGTGATGACTTCAATAATTTTGGAAAACTTGTATGAAAAAAATAAACGATATTATTAGCTTCACGTAGGAAGAAACAACGGCGTAACGGTAACATGTTATACAGATATAAATATATACAGTACGGAGGTACCTATACTACAGGACATCATATGTCAAGACCATTGGTGATAAATTGCTATCCAACAACATGCTTGCATTCTTGAGTTTGTATTCCTATCGTCATAATTTAGCTGCTAAATCACATTAGGCCTGAAACACTGGTCACGGGACAATGACGCACCAAAATCACGATGGTTTATACATATTAAGATTGTTTCTTGCCATCAGAAGAGTTGCGTGTTTGTAGGTCAAGATACCTACATACTACCTGCCATAAGAAAATTATTTAACTACAATAATCATCAATAAGTATTCATCTATTACACCGTTCCAGTTATCATTGTAACTATAAAAGAACATATGAAAAGTCTGCAAAAATCTTTGAATTTTGAAAAAAAATGGATTAAACACTTTATTTTGTACAACAGAAAACTATCTGCTTAGAAAAATAGTCAAACATAAGCACTCGCTATACTATCGCATGAATAGAATTGAGTTGGCGAGAAGACTATTTTAACCCTTATTGCGTTCTAGTTAAGGATGACTACAAACGCACCTGCTGCTGTAATTAATCTTCTAACATCAAAGCAAAACATTAGCGCTTAATCTTTTGCTAATATTTTAATCGCACACCTTTATTCTTACTTTTCAGGAAATTGTTTTTTAGAAAACCTAAGAAATGTGTTTCCACATACAACCTGGAAATATTTAATACAAACCTGAATAAGACTTGTGATTTGGTAAGTTTCCTTTCTAAACTCTGTTTGCTTTCCATTATGTGGATTGAAGGTATAATAATCCTGAGTTTTTAACAACCAGAAAATAGGTTAATAGAATCTATACTTGCTATTGTCGGCACTTGGTGGAATTCCATTGTACATACACGTTTTTTGGAGATAACACTTGTACATATCCACTGCATACTTTATTTAACACTTTCTAGCCAACCGGTTTCACTTTTTACAGCATCATCGGGGCTTTGAAACTAAAGATAAAAAGGACTTTTTGATTTAACGTTCAATACCTATTTGGTTAGATGGTTGAATGTTAAATCAAAAAGTGCTTTTTATCTTTAGTTTCAAATCCCTGATGATGCTGTAAAAAGTGAAACCGGTTGGCTAGAAAGTGTTAAATAAAGTATGCAGTGGATAAGTACAAGTGTTATCTCCAAAAAACGTGTATAGTAGGTTAATGCTTATCTACCTTTACTGCTAAAACGTTGTTGATTCAATCTTGATAGCCTAGACTTTTAGTTAATTACCTATCTGCAACTCTATTGTAAGTAGATACGACACACAGGTAACGTTTAGAAAAAAAAAGAAAAAAAGACGGGTTGCACTCCGGGAGTGCCGGCAGAAGTGAAAACTTGAATATTAACTTTGTGCATTTTTGATATTCTGTACATCGAACATTGCTCGTCTACACATAAATGATAGATTGATAGAACACATAGAACAATGTCTGTTGATATAATACGTATCTGCTATCTGTGAGAATGTAATGGTAGGTATATTGTGGCGTATTATCCATTGCGCATCCTATACTCTTCAGAAATATGTAAGCAATACAAAAACAGCAATGAATTTACGTTTTATTTTAGATATCGTGCCGTCTTATTCGCGCATGCGCCCTACGCCCTCTTACGATCTGACGATCTGACGCGAGTTTAGAAGTTTTTACCCATTCCAAAAAAAGTGCGCAACGCCGCTAAAGAAGTTTTCATTTCAAAAACAATAGATAGGTATAAACATTTTTTTAAGTGATACATATAAATTAGGTTACGTACCATTAATAAACAAAATTTAACAACCCTAGTTGGTTGTGATAAGCCTCTTGCCTCCCTTATGTTTGCGAAATAAATTACTTTGCAGATTGTATTACGACAATAGGGAGCACTGACGTTATGGTGACAGATATAATTGTTAATAAGCAATAATATTTGTACCTAGTTATAATAATAAAAATATCTCTATAACATTTTTTTTAAAGTTTTCTGAAATTTAGTTAGAATGCCAGGGGCGCGTGCTAACAAATTTGATTGTTTTTGATGTAATTCTGGACTATTAGTTATATTTTGGTTTGAATATGAGGTAGGTATGTAGGTACGATTGTCTATTTTCTGACCACCAAATCAACTACATTTAATAACAAGTACAGACCTAACGGCACCGATAACATAAAAAGAGGTTTCACCAAAAGTTATTGTAAAACTCTACCAATTAGTCATTATTTTTGTGACAAACATACAGACCTACCTATTGCGAGATTCCTGGTAGGTGGCCTATTCCTTAAGCCCCAGAACCAATGAATCCATTTGAATGAAATGGGCAGTGGGGAGGCCAGATATCACTACAATGTACGGGATACTGTGATCATATCTCTGTCAATCAACACCATCACCCACCAATCAGAAACCACTGCGACCCTTCACACTGTAGGCGAGAATTACAGCACCTCTTACCAAATACCATAACGACCTAAAATACTCATAAGATTATAGCAAAATGAACTTTAACACTTAGATTTAAAGATTAAGTTTCAAAGTGCGAAGTAGGTGTGAAAATTGACGCCTATAAATGTATCGCGATTTCGATAGAAACCTTTATAAATCGCCCTTATCACAATGATATAAGACTTAAAATACTTTGTATTGGTTGGTTCTTTGTTAAGTATTGCTACAATGAAATGAATCTTACGACATTGTTTTATAGTTTATTTTACATTAACGTTAGATAGTGTTACATTTCACACCTAGTTTCTGTTCTTTGTATACGTTGTTACGATTGGTAGATCATGGATTACGATCGGATTATAGAGGCTCGTAGTTTGTTATAGTGGCGTTCGATTTTTGAAATCAGTTTCTTTTTTTTTGCTTACCTACAACATGTTATGACCTAGAAATTGTGACAAGTGCTAAAATAAGTATCTAATACCTACAGGAAAAGTGTTTGAGTATTAAAGTTGGTTTAATACTCAAAGGCCACTACTAGTTTTTTATGCAAAAACCAAAGATGACAACCCTAACACGACGAATATGGTTATCACCTGTTGGTTTAATACTCGAAGGGAAAAAGTATTTTCCCCGTGTAGGTCCGTGTCCGGCAAGTAAAATGTCTGCCTGTTTGTCTCTCTGCCATGCTGCTCGTAAAAGGCAAGCATAGGTAGAATAAGACCATTGATGGAAGAGTGCTGTTTAGCGACTTGCCTGGGAAATAACTAGAAATAAAGTCGAACATAGAGACGTCTATCACCTTTTAATTAGTCTATAATTCAATTGTTACCTCTGTGGTCTAGCGGTCCGGGTGTTGGACTTGACTGCATGAGGTCCTGGGTTCGAATCCCGGGTCGGCCAACATAAAGAAAATTGCATTTTTCCAATTTTCTAATTATAAAAAAATGTTGGTCGGGATTGGAAATGTGCCCGGTTGGCGATAGGCTTGCCACCTATCACATTGTGGGACTTAGTGTCTTCGGCTAGTCGTGGGTGCCTTGGTTGTACCTCTGCCTACCTCTTTGGGGATATGGGCGTGAAGATACTTTATATTTCAATAATTTCTGTACAAAACGTTTGACTTAATGACAGATTAAATATTATTGACATCTCTGAGTGCGGCTCTTAGTTTTATATATTAAATATAAGCATGTACCTACCTATAGATTTATTAACTAGGTATCTATTTGAACTCATTTACACTATAGGTACTTTCTACTAAACTCAGTTTTCAATGCGATCGATGAAATCAGCACTTAGATACTGACATTCTACAGATAGAAATTAAAAAAGGTAAAAATTCTCTAATAAACATACAAAGAAGTAATAATAAAAAAAATTACAGTCAAATTGGTATCCCATTCTTTCTCGAACGGTTCAAAAATCATTCTGCTTGCCTTCCAATACAATAAAATGGATGTTGTTTTACATATAGCAATAACTTATTTCATAATAAACAATAAGCATAAAATCAAGCTGTGACTCTACGTCTGCACAAAGGTATAATCCAATATGGTGGCAGCTTTTCGAATTAGCATATCCCCGTTTTTTCACATAAACAAATTGACTAACTAATTACATAATTATGTATAATTGTTATAGCTGCCAACAAATCTTTTTTATGCGCTTTAGGTAGGTTACGCCTATTAATTAAATAATTACGTACATTCGAATGGTATTTTATACAAATATGACAGTTTGAATAAATAAGCCGTTAATGCTCAGCGGGTTGTGCCTACTGTCTACTGTCCAAGAAGTCGGAAGGCGGGATTCGATTTATGTCAATAACTTGAAGTTAATAACTGTTTGTGGAAACCAAAAAATGCTATGAATGACTGCTTTAATAGACAAATGACTTAAACTTGACGTCTTAAAGCAAAATTATTAAAAAAGCTGCTTATTATTTATGGCAAACGGCTGCTTTGTTTTTATTTTTAGGTTATTTAAGTCCCGGTGGAAAAAAAGGTGTGATTTTGAGTAGGTATTCTATATATAGTATGTATATAGTATATCTGTAAGTGGCATAATCGCTGTAAAATTATAGAAATGTGTACTTATACTCGTAGTATTTGTAAGATGACGTAATGTTGTATCTTAATACTGTGCTTATTAATTGTTACGTTTTTGTTTGTCTTCGTTGCTTTATTCATGTTTTTCGTTTTTTTAGAGTTAAATTAGTGTTAGTTGAATTCTTTGGGTGAGTTGCTTTGTAATTAATAATTTTGAGTTTTATAATCACGCGGTGTTTACCTGTAAATGTTTAATACAATTAAGTAGCTTAAGTTATTATGCATGTTAAAATATATTTTATCATTGTACTTAAACGTTGGTAAGCGATTTAAATAAAATAAAAAAAATAAAATAAAAATCCAAATTTTTCTTAGCTACAATTACCTAAAGGATAGTTTCTTTCAATGAATATGTAAAATTTTTGGTATAATGATTATTGCTTTGATATATTTTTAGTAAAATGATTTTGCTTAAATTTGTAATGGTAAAGCCTTGAATGTACAATTGCGTTCTCTATTCTTATTTATTTAATTTGGTACACAGCTAGTCAAATGAGGTTTCTTATTTCTTATTTAAACATTTATTGAATTTTGGTTACTGTTGAATATACAAACTTAGTAGTATATTTGATATTTTCCATCGTCGGCGCTTGGTAAAACTTCCAAATATTCATATTTTTAAAGAAAGAAACACTTGTACTGTTTTACTTATCACTTATAATTTATTACTTTGTAATTAGTAGCCTACCGGTTTCGCTTATACAGCATCATCAGTACAAGTGTTTCTTTCTTTAAAAACTTAGTAGTAGTATCTTTACGCCCATATTCCCAAAGTCACAACCAGGGCACGGGCCACGAGTAGCCGAAGACACTAAGTACCACAATGTGATAGGTGGCAAGCCTATCACTAACCGGACACATAATATCTAATCCGGGGCAACGTTATTTTTATAAGAAAACTAGCTGACCCGGCAAACGTTGTTTTGCCATATAACTAATTAAATGACGATTGATCAGTTATCGACCCGGGATAAAAAAATGACTATTAAAAAATAGGGGTTTGTGATAAAATGGTGAAAATTTAGGGTTGTATGTACTTGTATATGCTGTATCATAAAAAAATAAAAACAAAAAAAATGTCTGAAAATTGCAAAAAAAAATTTAGGTGTGGACCACCCTTAACATTTAGGGGGATGAAAACTAGATGTTGGCCGATTCTTATAGATACCGGATAAGCACAAAAAAATCATCAAAATCGGTCAAGCCGTTTCAGAGGAGTATGGCAACGAAAACTGTGACACGAGAATTTTATATATTAGATTGAAAATATAAATTTCCTATGGTTTTGTTTTGTTGCCCGCCGGACCAGAGAGGCGATATAAACTTGATGAATATATTACATTTAAATCTCAACAATATTACATACTTACTGAGATATATTTTTATTTCAGCACTTGCTTGGGATAAATTTCAGTAGCTCAATTGGTTAGAGCATTCGTCGGCTTGAGACGAAAGGTTACAGGTTCAAATCCTGTCTGGGGCGAAAGTTTTTCTTTCTTTAAAATTTATAGAAATTTATCCCAAGCACAGGGCAAGTGCTGAAATAAAATACGTTGCGAGAAACGAAAGTTATGGCCATTCTAAAATGTGAATTTCATCTGTAATGATGAACTCATTTGGTGGGTACTCAGAATTGTGTATCTATAGGACATAACTACCCGCGTTAACGGGTTAGAAAGGAGTTAAAAATTTCGCCACGGGACTTGAATCCTCAGTAGCTCAATTGGTTAGAGCATTCGTCGGCTTGAGACGAAAGGTTACAGGTTCAAATCCTGTCTGGGGCGAATTTTTTTCTTTCTTTAAAATTTATAGAAACTTACTGAGATAGATTTTCATTTCAATACTTTAGCGAGATTATTTCAATACTTCTATAACACATCAAATACTACGTGGGGAACTCCTTACCTACGTCGACAGTGTTCGTTGTGCGCCTCCGTATTTGAGACGACACATTTTATATAAAAATGTTATTTCTTAAAGGCGTCACAATGTGATGCCAAGCTACATTTAACCTACTGTGCTTGACTACTCTATCTTCAAAGTCCGAATATGATTATACGATTAACTAGCTGTTACTCGCGGCTCTTCGGCGACCGGTGGGACATTTTTTCAGGATAAAAACTATCATATGTGTTAAGCCAAGTTATCCTGTATGTCTGTACTAAAATTTCATAAAATTCGATTTAGCAAACAAACATACAAACTTTTGCATTTATAATAAGTAGTATGATAACACTGAGATATGAGGCAGGTGCCTATAGCAGGTTGCTATACTAACCTAACACTGACATTGGTGATAAAACAATTAGAAATAGTCATTAATCATAAATGCGTTTGCATTTTTTTTATTTATTCAGTATTTAGAAACCAACGCCTAAATCGATCGTAGCGGAATTATTTAATAATTTTATGACTCTATTTTATGTAAGTGCAATTATTCTTTTTATCCATACATATTTAGGAGGAAGAAAACAACTTTAAAATGCATACGAAGATGGGGCTGTTATTATTATTAAATGTCTACAACCACGTCTACGCTACGTTTAACCAGTTTTGATCAGATATGGTTTATTAATTTATATAATATACACTGACAAAGAAACAAACACTAAAAATTAACTTCGAATCGTTCCAGAAAATTATCTCAATTATTTTTTCTAAAACAAATTCAAGGTGCAGACACGGATATTTTAAAGTAAGTATCTTCACGCCCATATCCCCGTAGAGGTAGGCAGAGGTACAACCAGGGCACCTACGACTAGCCAAAGACGCTAAGTCCCACAATGTGATAGGTGGCAAGCCTATCGCCAACCGGGCACATTTCCAATCCCGAGCAACATTTTTTTATGAGAAAATTGGAAAACCCAAATTTTCTTTTTGTTGCCCGACCAGGGATTTGAACCCGGGACCTCATGCAGTCAAGTCCAACGCCTGAACCGCTAGACCACAGAGGCGAAAGAGGATATTTTAAAATTTCATAATATTTATAGTTAGAGATACCTAAAAATAAATTAAAACACTATTACATCGCAATAACATACCAATCGACAACCTGATTGGAAATATTTCTTGCAAGCTGTGAACGGCACTTTCTGTGATGGTTATCTAATATAATGGTCGAGATAACATCTCTCTCTACGGAAAAATGTTAATTATTGACCACACTTTATTAGCGTAAAACAACAACACCGTAACAAATATATTTTTTTAGATTATAACAAGAAGTTACTGGCTGGAAAT
The DNA here is from genome assembly GCA_002245475.1 of Calephelis virginiensis. Lineage (NCBI taxonomy): Eukaryota > Metazoa > Arthropoda > Insecta > Lepidoptera > Riodinidae > Calephelis > Calephelis virginiensis. The sequence goes on from NJDC01004328.1 coordinate 179,384, forward strand.
GAATTAAAGCCATTTAGAAGATTTCATTTTTGATTATTGACAGTCGTTTGAATTTGGAATGTTTCTTTTTTAATTAGCCTCTCTTTAGTTTTACCGCCCAAGGGCTTTGTACCCACGCTCGAATGGACAAGTCATTTTTTAATTCTTTCTCGTGTCTATGATCAAATTACACATGGCTTTATACGTTAGTGACATGGGTCTGTGACTAAACTTTTTAATCAACTTTTACAAAACAGAATCAAGCTATCAATTTCATTTATCAACATCGATTTTTTCAGCGGTATTGTTTTTGTCTGTTATAATTTAAACGAAGAAAACCGTTCTCTTTTAATTTGATTTGATGTTAGTAGCGATGAGACGAGGGTGAGTATATGATACGCCGTGAGTTTGTTATTGTTTTTTCCATTTTCTATTTTTTCTTTTTGTTTTCTTCTTTGATATTTTTAGTTTTTTAACGTGTATACATGTGTTTCATCTATAATATAACAATGAATCGCTAAATGTGTTAGTAAGCGCATAACTTCTGAACTACTAAGTACATTTGGTTAATTCTTTTATTATTATGTTAGTTATTATCAGGAGAGGGTTCTTATAAGGAAAAAATCCGGCAGTTGCAAGGAAAATAGGAATAATAATACTTTATTATTTTCCATACTGAAAATTGGTCCGGGGTTTACTATATAGAAAAGAGGTTTTGCCTTCCAGCTAGACGAATCATTACCAACGAGATCACTAGTATCAGAGTGACGTGCTGCAACTCCAGGTAGGGAGCCACCGCTTCAACTATTCCTGCCACCATAATGACAGTATCATGTTCCGGTAGACTTGAGCAAAAGACTTGACATTTCGGCCTCACAATAGGACACTGCTATCTCCTACCATCAGTAGAGCTATGGCAAACACTTAAAAAAAATCTCTTGTTGGTCCGGGTTCGCTAAGTAGAATAGACCATCAGCTTCTCTGCCAGGCCATCTGGTCCAGCCGAGCCTCAGGACAGCAAAGCGATCTATGGACATCTATGGTGTCTATAGATCGCGGTGGTCCATTACTTACTTGACATCAGAAGAGCCGTGTGCTTAAAAAACTTTGTTTAATGATAAGGGAAGGCAAACTAGCAGATGCATTTCCAGATGGTAAGAAAATCTCGCCGCCTAGAGACACCAACGGTGGTAATGTTACGTTGCCAACCTTAGACCGAGATGTTAGGCCTCGAGCAAAAGTAACTAAACCATCACAAAAACTAAAAACATGTTTTTACATTTGTGCTTAAAAAATTCGCATTTGTATACATTTTAGATAATTACCAACTACTTTGTAAGCTAATTGTTTCAAGAGCAAGTTTACATCCATTAATAATGAAATCAGAAGCATAATTGTGTTTTTTACAGAAAATAGACTATAAGGTTGACAATAATTGACTGTGAAACAGCTCATAATTATGTTCTTTTATAAATTAATTAATAAGAAGATAAAGGTTAAATCAATTATACAATGCAGTTCCACCATGCGTCGACGATAAAGAAGGAAGGAACTGGGAATATGAAAAATAGGTGACTCCCTCCATATTTTTTTTACATACAAATAAAAGCAAACGAATATTTCGACCACCCGATGTTTGTTATTTATATTAAAGCAGCGGCGTGACACAAACTATAAAAAGAGGGCAGTTACTAATTAATTACTAGTAAATACCGTATTATTTTTTACTTCACTGTAAAGTAAAAAATACATACACTAAGTATAGCAACATTATATGTTATTCTGTATTTAAAATAATAATCATGTTTTGGAAAACTCTACCATATTTTAATGGATCTCATTAAAATAACAATGAAGTTCAAAAAGTTATTATGATTTTTTGATAAAGAGCTAACTATTATGTGTTTAAAAATATTTTTATGTTATTAATTAATTATTCATGTTACTAGGCTCAGTGAAATAATTCTTTTGTCGGCGTTTCAAAACAGATTTGAAAAAAGAAAAGTATTTGTAAGTGGCAAAGGTATTATGATATCTATAGAGCCAAGACATAAAATAGTGACGTTCCGTTATTGATACGGATATTTCTACGGATTATGTAGGTACCGTTACAAGCGATTGTGCTACTGTACTTGTAAGGATGTCAGGTAAACGGCGTGAAATTGATATGACTCATATCCTTACAAGGAGCAAGCTGCTTTTTGTAGTTGATTCAGATTTCCTTACTCTTCACTACATCTAATTTATTCAAGTTGTTTAAAAAAGCCTGTTTAGCAGTTACGGTACCAAGATGTCTAAAGTAATGTCAGATCCTTATTAGACCTAACAGACTTAATATAAGCCTAACATTTGCTTAATTTTCATCAGTTCGTATAATTTGTGCAGATATTTTTATTTATTAACTATTTATGAAAAATATACTTAGATACAGATACAGATAGCTAGCCAGCTTTTAAGTAACTAACAAAAATTTAATTATGTTAGTAGCACCCGACTTGTAATTTGTTATGCAACTATTTTGCGTCCTATTATTTTACTAAGATAGAAGTCAAGGGAGTAGTCAGGGTTCTGTAGAGATGGACAAACAAAGAAAATCCTATACTATATTTTTTTAATCATATTTGTATCTAGTAGAGCTGAGGTAATAATTTAAAACTAAACATATTCTGCTTGGTTTTCTACTCCAATTTTTTTTGTAACTTCGCTTTTTTTCTTCCCCTTCTGCACGTACCTGGCTACGCCCATACTCTATTATAATAGACTATATTAGTGCGTCACTCTTTTAAAATCAGGATTTTTGAATTAGGAATCTACTTGTATATTACCCGCTTATGAAGTAGTTGAGGGTGGATCTACTAAACTGGTAGATATCAGTGTTAAATATGGTCATTATTTTGGCAGGAATATGTAAGTATAGAATAATGTTAGGATGTTATTATTCCACGATTTTCTCTTACCACCAGAATGAACGATTGCTCGTTCGCTGTCTTAAGCAATAAATAAAGGTGCTTTCCATAAAATATGCTGTTATGGGAACTGTTAAGTAAAAACGATTACACCTATAGACGTGCAAGTTTGATAAATGGGTTAGCCTTTATTGTAATCATTCCTGATTTTTATAACTTAAAGCAACAAAGAAGAAAATGTAGTTAATTTTTAATTTTGTCAATAAGAGATTTTAAACAAACTCTGTACTTTCATATTTTATGAATAATTAAATTCCAAAATTTGTAACCTGATTTTGATAAAAATCGCAAAAATCTATGATTTGGTTCAACACTTCCCCGTTTTTCCCCGTGTTGGTAAGGGCTTCTTTGCAGAATAGACCATCTGCCTTCCTGCCAGGCAGCTCGTAAAAGGCGAGCATAGGCTTACCGTCACTAGCACCGTGACATCTTACTAGGTGGTAGAGTTTCGCAGCGACTCACCCGAATTGGTACCACCGCCTTACCTATTCCTGCCGCCATAACGTCATTACGTGTTCCGGTTCGGAGAGTAAGGTAGCCGGTAAACTTACTTTTGCTCGAGGCCTAACATCCCGGCCTCAGGTTGGCAACGCACCATTACCACCTTTGGTGTCTCTAGGCGGCGTGAATTTCTTACCATCAGGAAATCCGTCTGCTTGTTTGCCCTCCAATATCATAAAAAAAATAAAAAAAAAACACAACATTTTTTGTTGCCGCTTTTAAAAATTATTGCTCGAGATGTTTTTAATTTAACAATCGATACATGTTGCTGATACTGAAAATGGTACAGTCAGAGAGATCAGTCGTAAAGTACACTTAGCTACATGAGCAGTGAACATGCGATGATGTGGCATGCGTGGCTACAGCGGCGCGTTTGTGTTAGTGAGAGTCGCGTATAAATAATGGAGCATGGCCGGTACAACGCGCCGCTCGCTGCGGACTAGGCGCCGGAAAAGGAACGGGAGATACGTAGAGACGACTTACTTTGCTTTTTTACCCAATGTAGTCCGTGCGAGTTGGTGGAGTTTAGGTATGAGTTCCTCGGATTGGTACAACAATCTAGTCTATCAGATCCCATTTTGTTAATGATCGTCACTGTCTCATCCCAGTTTGACAGGATAATTAACCTATTTAAATATATTCGATGTTTTGCGACGTGTTCTTTTTATCTAGAAATACGTCTGCTTGTTACCTTTTGATTATTTACGTATTTTATTGGCTAAAAAAACATTAACTAGAAAATATTTGGAACCAAACATTACAAAAATATGCTCAAGTACCTACAACTGGTCGTCTTATAATAAAGTTAAGATCGCCTTATAGTCGAGTCTATCGAAACTGGATGTGGTCAAAGAGAAGAAGCTGGTACAGAACAGTTCTCCATAGGAGATCGTACTTGCGTCAAAATCCTGTTTAGTTTACAAAAAACTGCTACGTTGATAGCACACTAGTCATTCAAAAGACGGTATTTGCTTATTACAATATAATATAAGATGGTCCATGTAAAATAATTACCGAACTTTTGCTAGCCAGGAGGCTTTATTTTTATTAAATAGACAACAAAATTAACCATATAAGTAACATAAATAATTCATTTACTTTGTTGATGTTGGTCGGTGTAAAAGGAAATATTATGAGTGTTCCTGAATTAAAGCGTTGACATTAGGTTCCAAGTTACTGGAAGTAACAATATATCACATTGGAGATTAACTGACACTTGTCGCATAACCTGATCCTAATTTAGTTTTTGGTCGAAAACTTGTCGAAGGAACACTTGACTAGCTACAGATTATATACGAAATGAATACGAGATTATTTGAACGTATTTAAATAAAATGAGGAATTTCTATTTTGGTAGTTTTTTGTAGAAATCAAGCTTTATATTGTCATTAAGGAGCTTTTGTAGAAATCAATATTATTTTTAGTATCAGGGAGCTTCTTTAATATGTCACCACAATATAACACATTTATTTCTAGTTGTGAATAGGCTGCAATGTTTGACATTACGTGGTTTTACTATCTTCTTTCTCTTTGCTAGCTAGCTGTTATATATTTAGTATCTGTAGATGCTACATATTTATGCCATAGATAGAGAGTTTAAATCGTAAAGAATGTTTTTCACAAGTTCGACTCCACTGATGTCTATGTGGCGCGGCTTGGGTGGCGCCCGCCGCTATAAAATTCGGACAGCGGCGCGGAATCCCACAGATTCCAACTTAATATTAATTGACGATCGACTAACTCAGCACCCTCCGGACTCGCCAGTCGGACATGGAAATATTTTGTTCAAATATATACAGCCCATGATATTAAAATATAGATGAGCCTTTACCATACAAATACCGGATGTTTTTTGTAAACACCAACAGCACGCGGCACGGAATGCCTTCTCTGTTATTCTTTTAGTGCGTTCTTAAACAGAGTGTTTTTAGAGCCTAGTGTGGCTTTAAAATTATCGCTAGCAACGTAAAACGGCAACCGTACATTTTTTACAACCTCAGTTAGAATAGATAATGAAATAACTTTTGAAATATAACGGAACTTTCATTTTATCTGAATTATATTTGAAAGTAGATAATTATTTTTAACCAATCTATTTTGCACCTTCAGGGTGCAAATTTACTACCTCACAATTTTAATACCTTTGGTGATATTATATTCCTGTTTGAGCCTGATTTCTGTAATCAAGGAACCGTAATCCGTTAGTATGATCATATTGGTTGTTTATTTAAGTATGACTAACAAAGCGTTGCTCATAGTTACATAAAATGCTTTAAGATATCAAAACGAACGACCGTTGTTAGATTTTTTACTATTCCTACAAAAAGCTACCGTTTGTAGGCAAAAACGACTTGTTTCTTGAAAATAGAAATCGGTCATTTGGTGGGTAACGTAGTACATTTTTAATCGGAATGCAAACAAGCACACGTATTTTCTGGTGGTGAGATATTCACGTCGCCTATAGACACCATAAGGTGGTCATGGTGCGTTGCCAATCTGAGACCTGGATGTTATGCCCCAAGCAAAATTAAGTTGACTGGCTAACTTATGCTCCAAACTGGAACGCATCAACAGCAAGCGCTGACGTTATGGCGGCAGGAATAGGTAAGGCCGTGTACCAACTCTTTTTATTTTTTGAATGACTAATTTGTTGCTAATCTTACGATTTTTTACAACTTCACCGAACTTTGTGGGCCGAGCAGAGTGCTCAGCCCGAGACATCGTTATTTAGATGGATTGGGCTGTTACCTACAACGCCAGCACCAAGGGCTGTCTCCCGGGAGGTGGTACCAACTCGGGTGAGTTGCTGCGAAACTGTACTATCTTGTTAGATGTAAGGGTATTAGTGATGTTAAGTCTAGGCTCGTCTTTTACGAGCTGCCTGGCAGGTAGGCAGATGGTCTATTCTGCAAAGGAGCCCGGACCAACACGGATGAAATTTACTTACACAAGATAAGCAAAAGAATATTATACTACTAAAATGCTATGTCTATGCCAATTCGCTATTGACCAAAAATATTTTTGACGGCTATTTAAATATTGTCGTTTTTTATTACAACAGAATGGTTATTATTTGAAAATTTGTTTAGTGAGATACCTAATAAAAATACCACAAAATTAAAAATTCAGAAAGAAGATGAAGATAAGAAAGAAACTAAATACTCATTAACGATGGACTAATTAAGCGTCCCGACTTATTAATTAAGTATATAAGCGACATGGAAATATTAAGAAGTAATAGTAGTTACCTTTTTGCTGGTATCCACAAAAGTAGACAAAGGCGCAATTAGGGCACTAACGACTTAATACTGTTCCATTATGTGATAGTTGGCAAACTTGTCGCCAACCAGTCTCTTATACTAACCTGGGCCACGTTTAAAACAATTTTTTTTTGTCTGACCTATGAATCAATCTTGGAACCTGGAAATATTAGAAAATACATATATACGTATAGTACTACTATTTAAATTATGCGCTAAGGCTTTATACTTTATAGTTTTTACACTTTATACTTTTATTTTTAAATTGGCTGACCTAATCTTAATTTAAGCGAAATAATTAATTATTTAATAATACTTTAAGATATCTTTAAATACGTTCGGATATCCGAAGCTTGATGAATATAGCCGAAGCGCATAATTTGAATAGTACCTACTACTATTAAAACAGCGACTTTAAAGCCGCCGTCTGGAGATCAAAATGCGTAATATCTGATGTAATAACTTAAAAATATGCAAAGAGCTACTACTATAACAGACCAGTTGCTGTTTAGCAACCACGAAATGTTGCAGCGACTGGGATGAAAACAGATAACATGCAATATAATAAATGTGCCAGGATTATGAAAATTAAAATTAAAATTATTTATTTGCGGAATGTGTGTTAAAAGTTGAAAGATATTTAAAAATACAACACATTCTACCACATTGTGGTTTGCAAATATTTAATTAAATATTTATATACATTTTAACATTTAAATCAAAGCACTTATTTCTATTTTTAATTAATTTACTTCTTTCAGTCCTTTTCTTAGATTTTGAATTTGATGTTCAATGTCTGGGTCCGAGAACCCCATCGCTCGCTGTTAGCAAGCTAGGAATTTAGGTAACTGAATGTATCTACTAGTGAAGTCAGTCATAACTGGATGGCATAGTTCTGTGTAGTGATACACTCGGATTGGTACCTCTTCCTCCTTACCTATTCCTGCCACAAAAGCGTCAGTGCTAGCTATTGTCGTATGCCTGTGCTTCATAGACGGAAGACAAACATGTGACCTAAGATTCCGACCGTAAAGTAGCGATGCACTAACATCTATGGTGTCTGTAGGTGACAGTTGTCCATTACCATACAGAAAGCTTCCAATTTATTCACAATCTTTTAACATGAAAAATGTATTCCAACTTAGAAAAAGAGTTGAAGAAAAGTAAACATAAGAACATTGTGCTTTTTTTATCACATAAGATCCTTTTGTGGTTGCAAGTGACAATACCTTAAACATAATAAGCATATTAAGCTTAAATAGGAATAAACTGAATAGGTAAAGCAATACAGATTTATCACTTTACCTATTCCTGACCAGAAGGTAGGGTAGCTGGTTCACTTGCATATTAGGCCTAACACCCTGGCCACAAAATAGCGACACACCTATAACGTCTATAGGGTCTTTAGGACACGTGTGTCATTAACGTCAAGTGAGATTTGTGTTTATAAGCTGTCTCATCCCATAAAAAATCTACAGTGTGATTAATTGTCATATTAAAATCCGTCTGCTTGTTTGCTTTCACTGTAAAAACATTTTTAAAAGTATAAATGTTGCCAAAATCTTAAACCGAAACTCCGATAATAAGCCTCTTTAAGAACAACCTAATTATTACGCGAAAGAGCTCGACAAAAGGCATTGTCGTTGTCGATATAATTGTCACCACTAATTGTCACACTACCACAAGTAGGCACTTCCTCAGTAATTTATGACTTTTTAATTTGATCCTCATTTAAAGAAACCGTTTTTAACGAGCTCTCATCGACAACAAAAGACATAAGTAGGCTGTTAATATTATTTGATTTGCCGTTACCTTCCACCATAATAGAGGTGGTGATTTTAAGTAACCCTCAAAGAGCTACGCCGGCCACAAAATTACAGCTACATCGTATAATTAGGGATGTGCTTCAGTAATTTCGATATCTTGCGGTCGCCACTTCCTTCCCCATTGTTCGTTATTTTTTCAAGTTTTCACCAAAATTTTGTATAGTTTGACATTGTAGAAGGATAATCGATTTATATATTTTGACAGTTGCGGTTGGTGAGCGATTTTTTGGCGTTTTTAGCTATGAGAAATTGTTTTTTGTTAGCTTCCCCGGGGTAGGTTTTTATGTTTTCGAGTTTGATTGACAGTTTATTTAACGAAAAAATGTTGTGTGTTAGCCACCTGTGGGTTTTATATTATAATCATATTATAATATCTTAATTTCTATAAATTTTAAAGAAAGAAAAAAATTCGCCCCAGACAGGATTTGAACCTGTAACCTTTCGTCTCAAGCCGACGAATGCTCTAACCAATTGAGCTACTGAGGATTCAAGTCCCGTGGCGAAATTTTTAATTCCTTTCTAACCCGTAAACGCGGGTAGTTATGTCCTATAGATACACAATTCTGAGTACCCACCAAATGAGTTCATCATTACAGATGAAATTCACATTTTTAGAATGGCCATAACTTTCGTTTCTCGCAACGTATTTTTATTTTAGCACTTGCCCTGTGCTTGGGATAAATTTCTATAAATTTTAAAGAAAGAAAAATTTTTTCTTTCTTTAAAATTTATAGAAATTTATAGAAATTTATCCCAAGCACAGGGCAAGTGCTAAAATAAAAATATCTTAATTTATTTAACATTGTATCAGTAAATATATATATATATATATACATTGAGGAAAGTAGAAGAAAAATCAATAAATTGTGTCTCGAATAGAATACAACTAAGATAAATAGTATAGAAATTATCTGTAATACCATAAAATTGACATTTTGGTAAATATAGTTGGTAAATGAGATTTTATTTAATTTTATTAATAATGTTATTCATTATGTAAATTTAAGTAGTACAATTATTACTTTACTATTTTATTTACTAGGTGGTAGAGTTTCGCAGCGACTCGGCCAGATTCGTACCACCGCCTTACCTGTTTCTGCCGCCATAGCGTCAGTGCTGGCAGTTGACGTGTTCCATTTCAGAGGCTAAGATAGCCGTTAAACTTACCGTTGCTTGACGCCCAACATCCCGGCCTTCGGTTGGCAACGCACCATTATCACCTTTAATATCTCTAGACGGCGTGAATTTCTTAACATCAGGAAATCCGTCTGCTTGTTTGCCTTCCAATATCATTAAAAAATATAAAACATTGTAACAATTACTGACACACGGAGTGCTACAACCGCATGTAACCTCAAATAATAATAAAGAGAAAAGTTTGCCCCTTTTCAAAGCACTGTGCACCAATGAAGCAGTTTAACTCCCGGTGCAGTTGTAAAAACAATAAGGTTGACAACACATTAGTCATTTTCAAAAATTTCAAAAAAATTAAGAATCGGGAAGAGAGATAATGATACGTGCTGTGATGAAAAATTATTTTACAATGAACTTCGTTCTGACGCGACAACAACAAAAGCAATCAATCACTATACCAACGAGTATATAAATACTACGTAATAAAAGGCGGAACTTCCATAGATACATAGCAAACCCGAATTTGTATAAGTTTACTTGAAAGAGTATAACCCGTATAATTTGAAAGTAAGTCTAAAGGCATACAGATATAAGGCAACTAGTGTCATATGATTTGGGCGAATAAAAAACATAGCAAACTTGTTTTTTTATTTTTTGATATGAAAGTTGCGCCCAACTGCGCTATACTACAAAGTACAATGACATTTTTGATGCATCATACCGTGGAGATATAGCTTAAGTTTGTGCCCACGCTTAGCCTAATAGTGGATACCTTTGAAACTTCGTCTAAGAATAGCTAGAACTTGAAGATATGCTAATAAAGTGGATCTAATTCAGATATTTTATGAAAGGATAAAAGGATATAAAAACGCAGTTATGACCACCTTGTTGGTCGATTGTGGATCGATACTACATGTTACATTTTTTGACTAATTAGGTATACGAATTTTTACTTTTAATAAGATCAATTCGTGTCATTATTCAAACAAATATCCTTATTTATCTGTCATTATCAAATGAAACTGCGAGGTTTTAAAACTGAAAATACATATATTTTTCAATTGAAATTCAATCCAGCAACACAAAGCAGCCTCTTGACCAAATTAATCCCACTAACCAATACACTTCCTATCGAAAAACAGATAATTAATACGAGCATAGAAATAAGGTTACCTTCCCCGCGTTAAGCACCCTCCATTTCCGAACGCTGCTGGTCTATTGTCAATTGAATTCAAAAAAGGCACCGGTGACAATACGCGCCTATTAAGTATCAGCAGATGTCGACATTCGAATTTCAAAATCATTGTTGCCAGTACAAAAAGTGGTTGGAAGAGGTAATCGATATGTCGTGTTTTTCAGGCTGTATATTTTCAAGTTATAGACAGATGGTTTGGAAAAGTAATAATGGCGGCAAAATTTAACTTCGACGAATGATAAATATATTTATGACTAAAGATACATAGTCTTTACATCTACGTAAGTATATCATACTCATCTATACATTTTTATAAGTGATAGATTAGCGAACAAGCATACGGGTCTCCTGATGGAAAGAGGCAACCGTCGCCTAAAGACACCACAGATGTTACAGGTGCGTCTCCATTGGAAAAAAAATATATTTGCGGAATATGTGTGTTAAAAAGATGTTACAAAACTGTTTCCGTCTTATTAATAAATGTGGTGTAGGGTAGGTGTAAGATTAAGTTGATATTATAGTCTGTATTACATTGTAATACAGGTTAAACCTTGGAGTACTTTACTCCGTGTTTATTAATGAGGCAGTTTAAGTATAACAACATATTCTTTAACATTTTGGTGTGCCCTTCGGACAGGAACATCATAGTCATTATGGTGCCAGAAATAGGTAAGGCGGTGGATCTTTACCAGGAGATTTGGCTGCACAGCACTCTACCACCAGTGTATTTCCCCGTGTTGGTCCGGGCTTTATGCAGAATAGACCTTCTGCCTTCCTGCCAGGCAGCTCGTAAAAGGCGACCATAGGCTTACCGCCATTAACACCGTGACATCAGACTAGTTGGTAGAGTTTAGCAGCGACTCACCCGGATTGGTACCACCACCTTACCTATTCCTGCCACCATAACGTCATTACGTGTTCCGGTTCGGAGGGTTAGGTAGCCGGTAAACTTAGTTTTGTTCGAGACCTAACATCCCGGCCTCAGGTTGGCAACGCAACATTACCATCTCTAGTGTCTCTAGGCGGCGTGAATTTCTTACCATCAGGAAATCCGTTGTTTGGCTTGTTTGCCTTCCAATATCATAAAAAAAAGAAAAAAAATGGTATTGTTGGTACTTACCAAATAATTTAATCAGTGCTCGTGTCTTACGTGTTGCCTGGTAGAAGATGAAGATGGTCTATTCTACTTAGCGGACCTGGACCAACAAGAGAAAAACATTTACTGAGAAATTTAAGCGTACTCACAATTTATATTTCGATTAACAAAACGAGATATTTTCAATGAAATTTAATTTTAAAGTTACCAGAGTGCTGTGCAGGAACTTGCGCAGGTAGTGATTCCCCCACCACCTTACCTATTCCTGTCGCCATAATGACTCTGTCATGTTCCGGTCCACAAGGTAGGGTAGTCGGTAGACTTGCACAATAGGCCTAACATCTCGGCCTATGGACAGCAACACACTTGCAAAACCCAAGGTGTATAGAGGCAACGATTACCTTTTACCATCACGAGACTTGTGTGCTTGTGTGCTTGTTCTCTCACCTGTCACATAAAAAAGGTTTCTATTACCTTAATCCTTACTTAGACTTAATGTTTTTTTAGCAAATCTCTAAACTGTCACACAAAGTCAACGTTTGCCATAGACGTGTTCCGGTTTGGAGGGTAAGGTAGACGGTTGCTTTTGCTCGAGCCCTTATATACCGGTCTCAGGTTGGCAATGTACCATTACCATCTTTAGTGTCTTTAGGCGGCATGAATTTCCGTCCGTCTGCTTCTTTGCCTTCCAATATCATAAAAAAAGTGCCTGTTACAAAAATCTTTACTTAAACTTTATATTTTTTTAGCAACGCCATTTTCACTGAAAATATTTTGGCTTCAAAAAAAATGGTCTTGTCAATTGACATTTCTTGCCCGTTGAATCTACTGAAAGTGTGGTTTCCAAGGCCATTGTTTAATTTTTTTTCTACTTTTAAATAGTTCTATCACAATGTTTTTGAAGTGAAAACTTCTTTAGCGTCATTGCGGACTTTTTTTTGGAATTGGTAAAAACTTCTAAACTCGCGTCAGGACACGTGACCTGATCGAAAAATTGTAAGACGGCGCAGGGCGCTTGCGTGAATGTTTATTGTCATGTTTGTGTACGATAGCGCAATAAATGAATATTGTATTCTAGCACATAAATAACTTACTTTCATATTGATAATTAAAGAAATTCGTGCAAAATTATACCCCAACCATTCCAAAATATAAAAAATGCACAACGTTAATATTCAATTTTTTTACTTCTGCCGGCACTCCCGGAGTGCAACCCGTCGTATTTTTTACTTTTTTAGTTCCATCGTAATATTAATAACAGCTTCACTCGCTTGTATCAATGCTCAAATGCAATGCTAATAAAATATTAAAGTTTTATCAGTTCAGACGCTGCTACCAATTTCCGTTCACCTGACGTCATGAACGTGTTAAGGTAGTTGGTGAGTCTACACACGGGATCGCTTTATGAATCATTGAAAGGTTTTGCCGAAGGTTTATGGAATTTAATAGAAAAGGCGTTTGCTATGCACTTCAGATGATGATTAACTTCCTCGAGGATATAGATTGTATTTTTTATTAGCTATCGCGGCTTCGACGGTGTTATGAACGTTTATTATCTGTTGCTAACGACCAGTTTAAAAAACCCGTAATAGTTAAGGGCATGCTAAGTTTATCTTCCATTTCGAATATTGTTCACTTTGCACTCCACACTCTATCCTGAAGGGGGATTTGGCGTGAATATGTGTATTTTTGTTTATGTAGATGATTTCATATTACTTGGTTGCTTTATTCTAAGTGTTGTTATGCCTATGAATTTTAAAAGTCTACAAACCTTAAAGTATTTTTATTTTAGCACTAGCCCTGTGCTTGAGTTAAATTTTTAAAATTTGATAGAAAGAAAAAGTTTCTCCCCATATCGCCTCTGTGGTCTAGCGGTTCAGATGTTGGACTTGACTGCATGAGGTCCCGGGTTTGAATCCCGGGTCGGGCAACAAAAAGAAAATTTGGTTTTTCCAACTTTGTAATAAAAAAAATGTTGCTCGGGATTAGATGTGTGCCCGATTGGCGATAGGCTTGCCACTTATCACATTGTGGGACTTAGTGTCTTCGGCTAGTCGTGGGTGCCCTGGTTTTGCCTCTGCCTACTTCTTCGGTGATATGAGCGTGAAGATACCTTTTTATTTTTTCTCCCCATAAAGCAGCTCAGTAGCTCCAATGGTTAGAGTATTCGTCGGCTTGAAACATATCCTGAATAGGGCAATTTTTTTCTTTCTTTAAAATTTATACAAACCCTAAGAATTTGAATTTGGAACAACAAATGCAGAGTAGTCTGTAAAGCACGTACTACAAATAACAAAACGAATAATTTAAATATGACTATACGTTAATGAGTTATTGCCCAATTTATATTTTGATTTTTATCCCTCTATCCCTCTCCCACGAGATCCCCCCGATTAGTGAGCGGGATAAAAAGTATCCTATAAAATTCCTTAAAACATAAAGTACCTTACCAGCCAATTTTCATTACTATCGGTTCAGTAAATTCTTCGTGAATTACAGTCATGATACAGACAGACAAAAACTCTAAAAATGCTAGAAATGTGTTCTGCTGCTCCTTTTAAGACGCCTGCATGTTTTTGTAAACATCTCCAATAAGCAGAATTTTCTTTCACATTTTGTAAAAGAGGTGTTTCTTCATAAATGTAAACAAGTAATTGAGACATCTTAAGGATTTTTTTAAGTAGATGTCCGTTAAAAACTAGAGTAGTAATTTTCATGAGTAGGTATCGACTTAAACTTTTAAATCTTTTTAACTTTTTTTTGTCTGTAGTGTTAGATTAAAAAAAAACTACATATAGTATAGAAGTACCGGAGATATGACAAAAGCATTTAATTTGTAAAATTCATTATATTAAGGACTTGCACATTCTCGGGTTAAATTTAATATTGAGTTAAACTGTCAAATATAAGGGGATTCAACCGTAGTTAGACGCTAACTCAGAGTTAAATAATTAACCCAAGAACGTGCAAGTGACCCTAAGTAAAATGTTTTACATTAAGAACAAAAGGATTTTCACAAAACGTCAAGGATAGAAAATTTTAGATTCGTTGTACTCATAAACTACATTAGGTAATCACTACATAGTATAAAACAACGTCGCTTCTTCTGTCCCTATGCCCGTTTGTATGTTTAAATCTTTAAAACTACGCAATGGATTTTAATATGGTTTTTTAATAGATAAAGTGATTGAAGAGGAAAGTTTATATGCATATTTCATAACTTACTTATAAAAACGTGCCCTCAAGCTAATTTAAATATATTAATATATCTAAAATTGTAGCAAATAAAAATATTAATTGAACATCTACGGATAAAAAAGATGATTTCATTAGAATCGTGTATTCCGCGAAGTACTCGGCCATCGCTCTCGTAAAATATAGAGTTACAGATAATTGAGGACAGGAAGTACGTACACTTCTCCACACAATACGGGTGTGGTTATATTTCAACTGATTCCCTATTGAATATTGCTACCAACGGTTAAGTAGTCTTCCGTACGCCATGGAGTTACAATCAAATGTGTAAATGTAATGTATGTGTCTAAATAATAAAATGTCTTGATTGCCAAGGAGTTTGTTTCGCCGTTTCTTCTCCTGACTGGCTAGGTTTGGAAACGGTGGCAGTGTATGTATGTAGGGCGAACCTCGATCGTTATAATTTTTGCTTGATTTAATAAGTGCTAGCCTAGTCGTAAATATATTTTAACGAATTCATATGTAAAAATATATAAACAACAAAAATAAAAACTATAATATACGTATTTAATTAAGTTAGATATTTGCATACTACAATGTGGTAGAATATGTTGGTATGAATAAATATTCTGTAATAACTTTTAAACACACATATCCCGCAAATAAATAAATTTCATTTTCAATAAATCATTAAAAACAATAATCAGGTAAAAGTATCCAAATTTTAAATAATAATATCGAATATGTTACCTTACTGTCTAAAATTTCTTAACACTTCAGTAACGAAGTTGACAAATTTACATGTCCTGGTAATATTATAAATGCGAAAGTTTTTATTTTTGTTTGCTACTCCTTCACGCTAAAACTGCTGAATCGATTTTTATGAAAATTGGCACATACGTAGGGGCAAACTTGGAATAGTTTTTATACCGTAAAAATGTTCCTGTGGGACTGTTAACCATGCGTTCAACAGCAATTAAGAAATATATAATCGTCTTGGACTGCATGTTTTTTTGTATAAGAGTTGGATACCTAAATACATCCTTAAGCAATAAATATATAAGTACTTGCAATATAATATAGATAAAAGTTACATTTATTATAATATAGAACTACTACTACTTAGTATTATTTAGCCTTAAAATCCATTTCACATGTTAAGGTTTAGACAAGAAGTCAAATTTTTATTGAGAAACCATATTTACCAATCGATTTTTGGTAAAGTACGGATTTAAAGATATATCTACATACATATTTACTTTGCGTGAGTTTGCCCGAAGCACAAAAGAAAATACTTTTAAAATTGCAAGTCTAATAAGGTATACCTATGTATATGTTGGGTAATCGAGATATATGCCCCAGTGGCATTGAAGCATTTTAACTTCTTTAGTTTCACAGATGAATCTGTTGCTATTTTGTTCATCTATCAACAATATTTCTGACTATTTCTCAGTTGACCGTGCCGTATAGGAATGGCAAAATGCAATCAAAGGTTTTATAGGAGAGATGTCTAGTTATTCGGGGGCTCATCAATCCCAAACGTATCTTATATAGTTTAGGCAACTATCCCCTAAGTGGAATAGATGTCCCAAAATGTAGCTACGAAATTCGCTAATACTTTGGAATTATTAAATGTTTTCGGATTCGATTTCTGACAGGATCTTTGAGGTCTGGATACTCGCATATCATACGAATTGGAGATTGGAATCGTATACATCGTCTTAGGTACTTTCAAACACAGTACTAGCGAAATATTAACATTAAGTTATAAATAAATTACACTAAAAATACACTAGGTGGTAGAGTTTAGCAGCGACTCGCCCGGATTGGTACCACCGCCTTACCTATTCCTGCTGCCATAACGTCATGACGTGTTCCGGTTCGGAGGGTAAGGTAGCCGGTAAACTTACTTTTGCTCGAGGCCTAACATCCCGGCCTATGGTTGGCAACGCACCATTACCACCTTTGGTGTCTCTAGGCGGCGTGAATTTCTTAAAATTAGGAAATCCGTCGGCTTGTTTGCCTTCCAATATAATATAAAAAAAAATCGAATCCTATAAATTCATGTAATGTTTATTATTAACTAATTGTTAATGATTCACCAGTATTGTATTCTAGAGTACCTAAAATGACATAATCAATTCTAATTCCAGTATTGCATAAATCGAAGTTCAAGAGGTGGTCTAGCGCTCCGATGTCGGACTAAAATTCATGAGGTCCCGGATTCGATCCCAATGTTGGCAAAGAAAAAGAAAATGTTGTTTTTCCAATTTCCTAAAAAAATGTTGCTCGGGATTTGATATGAGCCCGGTTGGCGATAGACTTGCCATCTATCACATTGCGGGACTTAGTGTCTTCGGCTAGTCGTGGGTAGGTTGTGCCTCTGCCTACCTCTTCGGGGTCATGGGCGTGAAGATGCTATGAGGTTCAAGAGTAACCCTACTGGTGTAACCTCCAGCAGTTATATAGCTTTATGGTGTGGTCAGTTCCACTCAACCATATTGTTAGATTATCAATAAGATTGTTATGACTCATAATTATATCATTTAAAGTGTTCTCGTTCTATGGGTTTTTTTTAATATCCAGAAATGTTTGTGGTGTACCTATTATTTAATACAACCTACTTGTATCAGTGTGTATCCGCTTATGAATTGTACCTCAATGTAATTTTGACTCTACCTGTACCTAAAGAAAACTGAACATTCTTAATGACTGTACCAAAGCTCGCATGGCTTTCTTAAACACCAAGCCACGAAAATATCGCCGAGTTACACTTTAAAAGCTCGTTTAGATGTGTAACACAGATTAATGAAGTATATTAACACGAAAACGCTACTTAATGAAAATAATTGTCTACTTAAATATAACAGCGTGAGTCTAGTTTATATCACCGTAAATTAAGAAATGAAAATAGATCCGAGAAAATGATTGCTTATTCCAAGAAATGTCAGAGTTTATTTTTTATTTTTCTATGCTTCAAGTAAATGTGTGCAAAGGAAAACGTGAAATGCCAATAAGCTTTTTTTCAATTTACTTTGTGGTAGAGTTTTACGGTAACTAATTTTAAATATTGCTGTCGTAGTATTAGAAAAAAATAGGTATATGACACGTGATTAAAATGTTTGTTAAAAAGTTTCAAAACTTTTTCAGCTTATTCCAGTTTTGAATAGACAATGCACTGTGATGTTTGCCTGCCAATACTTACCATCAAAAGGTTTATATTTTCGTTATTTTACTTACTGTAAAAAAGATTTTCTTTTTTCAATCTTATGTTTTAAAAGAGGTTTTGGTGAGAGATAATATGTCAACCCCATAGTACCCGATCACAGTAAACAAAGTTGCTAATATAAAGTGCCAATTAATAAAGGAAAACGATTCGAAATATGAATAAAAAATATACCTATTAGTCGCTCATGACACCACTATCTACCTTGTCTTTCTGTGTCCATATAAAGTCAGTAGGTTGTTAGGTACCGTCATCGTATTCCGCTTTGAAAATTGGGGCATTCTTGTAAAATGCTAAACTACCGGCTTTAGGTTGGCAACGCATTATTGAAATCTTTAGCGCTTACAAGCCTCGGTTGCTTTCCCATAACATAAAAAACTTGAACTCAATAAAACTTCATTAAATAAAATATTAGGTCTAAACTAATAACAATTTAATGAAGTTTGTTTAAATTTATACCAATTGAAAATAAATTATGATGGACGTTTATTATGGCAATCATTCTACGGCCATCATTAAAAACTTGACATACGGCTTCTAGTTTTATCAAATAAATTAAAATGCTTAAATCGTCTATTGAAACTTGATAATTCAAGTTTCAATAGACGATTTAAGCATTTCTACCGATAGGCAAAATTTATAATAGCTAATTCGTAGTAGATATGTAGTAAGTAAAAAAATAATGAATACATATCGTCTCTAGTCACTTTAATACAATTGAAAAAACGCCCAAAACTTCCTTATTCCTTCTAAAGTTTCTGAAGTGATGTCTCTTCTATCTTTTTTTTGAAGTAGGTCATAATTCCTAGGTGGTTTCATATTAATGGAATTATTTTCCAAGTTGTGGTTTTTAAGTTATACTTAGAAAATGGTGTATTAATTTGTATGTATGTTGACAACATCACTAAGTAAGTACATTTAAAAACTACCACTGGGATCTTAATAAAGTTCTACTTAACTACTAAAAGATATCTACGTTAAAAAAATAATCGTCTTTCGAAAAAAATATTTATCAAATCCCGACGTGGTAATGAAACATTTGGAATCGTATTTTGCAATTTAACTGACTTAAAATTATTATGTGTTAAATCAAAGTACTTGCTGTTAATAGATTACACAGTACAAATGAAGATAGGAATAAAAATAATAGACCAATAGCATCACATAAACTGATCTAATAGGTATGTTAGTTAGTAATATGTTGGTTAGTTAATCGCCTCTGTGGTCTAGCGGTTTAGGTGTTAGACTTGACTTCATGAGGTCCCGGGTTCGATTCCCGGGTCGGGCAACGAAAGGAAAAATTGGTTTTTCCAATTTTCTAATACGAAAATGTTGCTCGGGATTGGATATGTGTCCGATTGGCGATAGGCTTGCCACCTATCACATTGTGGGATTTAGTGTCTTCGGCTAGTCGTGGGTGCCCTGGTTGTGCCTCTGCCTACCTCTTTGGGGATATGGGCGTGAAGATACTTTTTATATTTGTCAGTTGTGTGCCTAGTTATGCAGTGGTGTTATCTATTACTATCGGCACGCTATAATGGTCACTTTGACAAAATACAATGTTGACGTGAATCTCAATTTAATATCGAAAAATATAAACAAATGCGAGTCGAAAACAAGTTTTTGTGTTTAAAACTATTATGGCAAGTAAAAGCTAATTACAAAGTTTCAATACAATGAAAATTGTCCATGATCATACACTGAAAAAAATTGTTTAATTGATCTATTGTTATTTCAAAAGCAACTAAACTTCGGTCGATGACAAATTAATGATAGTACCTATACCTATAAAAGAGAAACTATTTTGTAGTGGGAAGAGTACATGTGAAGTTAATTTCGGTTTGGTAAACAGCAACATAATTTTATTTATTTTTTTACTAAAATCAAGTAGGTACATAGTTAAATACTCGTACGTAAGCACTGAAAACTAAACCGACTTTTTAGTAAATTCTAAACCAAACTTAAATACTAACCAAGCCGTAAATGTTACTGAAAAAAGTTTTTTGTTCTTATTTTGTCAAGTTTCTACTTCAATTAACAAAACCTGGTTTGCTTATAGCTAACACTCAGTTAGCAAGTCACTTTTCGGAACCAGGGGTTCAGATTTACTGGTAGCCTCTATTCTATAAGCCGAAGTTAACTTAAACGTAATGTTAGAGTTTCTGCACTTATCTACTAATTAAAATAAGTGCAACGCACACATCCTACATCCGATTATCTGCTACTATCGACTGCTGAATGCCTGAATATCGGTCCTATATAAAGTCCGAAGTGGGCAGATCCGTCATTGAGATACAAAGTACAACGCACACATCCTACATCCGATTATCTGCTACTATCGATTTGTTGAC
>NJDC01004328.1:200276-214331 GCA_002245475.1 Calephelis virginiensis
CTGTCCGAATATCGGTGCTACATAAAGTCCGAAGTGGGCAGATCCGTCATTGAAATACAAAGTACAACGCACACATCCTACATCCGATTATCAGCTACTATTGATTTGCAGACTGTCCGAATATCGGTGCTACATAAAGTCCGAAGTGGGCAGATCCGTCATTGAGATACAAAGTACAACGCACACATCCTACATCCGATTATCTGCTACTATCGATTTGTTGACTGTCCGAATATCGGTGCTACATAAAGTCCGAAGTGGGCAGATCCGTCATTGAGATACAAAGTACAACGCACACATCATACATCCGATTATCTACTACTATCTTTTGCCTGCTGTCTGATTATCGCTCCTACATAAAGTCTGACGTGGACGAAAACCTTCATTGAGATACAAAGTAGGTACAACGCACACATTCTACATCCGATAATCTACTACTATCTGCTGGCTATTGTCCTATCGGTCTTTCATAAAGTTTGACGTGGGCGGGATACGCTATTTAGATACCTTGTCTATTAAATAATGGAAACACGCTTCTGTTTCTTTATCATTTTCTTTCTTCGGATACCTAGCTGAGTAACATTCAGATCCGGTTGTAGACATATAATATATAATTGTTATGATCATAATCCACACATTATAATTATTGTAATCGCCACAAGAACTGGCATGTAGGTATGATTGATAAATATTACATGAACGTTTTCCATTGATTAAGTTTTGTTTCTTATAAGAGTTGAACATGATGATTTTTATTTGATTATAGAATAAACAAACAGACCGTTTTTATGATGGTTAAAAATACATGTCGCTTTTAGACATCAATGATGTAACTGGTGTTTGTCAAGTTATAGCTTATTGAGTTACTTAGTAGGTAATTTTACCAGCTACCCATAACACAAATTACATAAGATATACTACAGGTAATAATTCATTGCACAATAGTTTTTATATCACAGTAATCAGCTTATTAATGTTAAGCCTGGAGACAGTACTTAATTTGATTATTAAATATAAATTTAATGTTCCTATAGATAGAGACAAAACGTATACAGAGCAACACAGATTTGTGACCCCTATAAACTCCAAGCATTGAAGAGGGGTTAGATATCTGTTGCTGTGTGTACATCCATAAAATCCTCACATGTATATGCTATCAAATAAGTATAAAATAATCCACAATATGACCAACAATACAGTATGCACAGTGTACAGTGCAACGATCTATAGATCATATTACCTCGATCCCTATTAGTTTGGATCGAAACTGCCCCGCCCATGTGGAAGCCCACTGAACATTAATTGGTTACGAAATGCGATAGCGAAACGCCCATAAAATGACTTTCTCTTTCTTTTCCATAGCCCCGACAGATGTGACTATCTTGCTCGCACGTTAGTCAGTCTTGTTCGTTTTATGCGCAAGCGCACCGTCACAATGCTTGCGTCTGCGCTTCCAGAGAAAAATAGAATGTCAGAAAGTTTTATTTTTACTTGTCTGTGCCGCCGACTTCGTGTGCAATATTTGTGTCGAATAGATCCTTTTTTAGTCGCGTTTTAGACATCTAATTTTAAAGTAAGCCAGATCGGCGACTTAAAGGGATCCGTTTTAGCGGGAAGATTTTTTGAAGGATTTTTTGATAGCCGAGTTAGTGTAGTGGAAACTTTAACTATTGGGTAAGACGTTGGATATTTTTTGTTTAGGTTTTTTAACTTCAAGCAAAAGGTTGTTAGCTTTTGCTCGGGTTACTCACCTAGACACAACTTTTTTTTTAATTATTGGAAAGTAAACAAGCAGACGGATTTCCTGATGGTAAGAAATTCACGCCGCCTAAAGACACCAAAGGTCGTAATGGTGCGTTGCCAACCTGAGCAAAAGTAAGTTTACCGGCTACCTTACCCTCCGAACTGGAAGACGTCAACGACAAGCATTGGACGTTATGGTGGCAGGAATAGGTAAGGCGGTGATACCAATCACGCCCACGGTACGTTGCCAACCTGAGACTGGGACGTTAGGCCTCGAGCAAAAGTAAGTTTACCGGCTACCACATCCTCCAAACCGGAACACGGCAAGCGCTGACGTTATGGCGGCAGGAATAGATAAGGCGGTGGTACCAATCTGAGTAAGTCGCTGCGAAACTCTACCAACTAATTAAGGTATTAGAGACGGTTAGCTTATGCTCGCCTTTTACGATCTGTCTGGAATGTCTGGCAGTAAGGCAGATAGTCTGTTCTCCAAAGAAACCTGAATCAACTCGGGGTTAAATTAAACTTAGGATTCTTAAATACATACCTACATGTCTTTACGCCAAGTCCCTTGCGTGGTAGGTAAAGAGTATCGTGTGCCAAATGTCACTCCATCCATGCAGACCTGTCAAGATTCCTACACATTCATTACACAAAGTACAAACACGCAGGCTTCGGAGACTCTGGACACCACCCTCACATAAATTCAGGCTAATTTGATTGTGGAATGTCAACTTGAGATAAACATAAAAACAAAAAAAGAGATTCAGCCAGCAATCCCGTTGTTTTTCTAAATGGGAATATTATATTATTAATAGTTTCGGTTTTTAGCATCATGATAGAAAGTGATTAGTTTTATTCCGGTTATCAAACTTGATAAAATTAGTCAAATATACCTAAGATGAAAAGATAAGTTGAACATAATATTTTTATGCAATAAACTTACTTACTTACTTACTTACTTACGCAAGACTTACGCAATAAACCTGTTGCTTTGACAATTGGAATTTTATTCCTACCACAAACTGTATATCTACTTACTTACTTACCTACTAGGTATATAGTGAAGACACTTACTAGATAGTAACTAGGTAAATAAATAACGTGAGATACGGCCAAGGTACCTGACACCAACCCGTGCAAGCTGCTACAGGTAGGTACCTAACCTCCTTATGGTAACAGCTCCCCAGGATTGGTTTCAACTGTCATCATTACTTAATGATTTCGCCAAGGTGTTAGCGCCCATCACTGTCATGTTCCGTTCTAGCGGTCCGGCGTCAGACTGGACTTCTGGAGGTCCCAGGTTCGATGTCCGGGTCGGGCAACGAAAAAATTGGAAAACGTGTATTTTCAATTTTCTAATAAAAATACCGTTGCCCAAGATTGGTTGGCAATAGGTTTGCCACCTATCACATTGTGGGATTTAGTGTCTTCTGCTAGTCGTGGGTGCCCTTGTTGTGCCTTTGTCTATCCCTTCGGGGATATAGGCTTGAATATACTTTAGACCATAGTATTCGGTTTTTATCATATTGTAGTACCTACAGACTATAATGTCAATTAAAACCTTGAAGTATGCTTATTAAGAACTTAGTTTATAAGTTTACAAAACTGGTTCAATAACTATGGTATGACAATCGACATGACTTACTGACGACACATGACTGATGAATAATTATAATTGATATAAAATTCGATGCAAATTTCTACTTGACTAATGGCTAAATACTAACGAGAGTGCCAAAACCTAAAAAAAACTATGGTAACTTGGTTACATTTTTTTTGGTGAGTAATTCTAATTATAAAATCAGAATGGCCTTACTTGAATGTGTAGGTTTGTTTGAAATCCTATTAATATTATAAATGCGAAAGTTTGTAAGTATGGACGTATGGATGTTTGTTACTCTTTCACGCTCGAATGGCTGAACGGATTTGTCTGAAATTTGGAAGACAGATAGATTGTGACCTGGATTAACATATAGGCTATTTTTAATCCCGATCGCACACCGGGTTTCTGTGAAAACGCGGGCGAAGCAGGTA
Organism: Calephelis virginiensis; assembly: GCA_002245475.1. NCBI lineage: Eukaryota > Metazoa > Arthropoda > Insecta > Lepidoptera > Riodinidae > Calephelis > Calephelis virginiensis. The sequence goes on from NJDC01004328.1 coordinate 204,057, forward strand.
GCAGCTAGTTTGTTTATATTTTTCGATACTTAATTAAGATTCACGTCAACAGGTGATTAACATATAGGCTATTTTTAATCCCGATCGCACACCGGGTTTCTGTGAAAACGCGGGCGAAGCCGCAGTTAGCAGCTAGTGTTAGCATAAATCTTTTCATGTTTTAAATCTGAGGTTTAAGAATTATCATTTGTCATGAGTCATGGGATCTTATTAGGCCCCAAGTTTGAGTAGAATTAAATTCTTTTTGGTGCTATAATGCAGTTGATTGATTGAATGAAAGCTCGGGAATGGTTATTTCACAGTATCTAATACCGTTGGCTCATCCAGGTAATAGTTTACCGCCATTTCAATAAACTTTAGATCAGCATTGAATAACATTTTAACTAAAATAACAGCAAACAAGCAAACGTATTTCCAAAGAAATAGGCACCACTAGGTAGGGAAAACCAAGGCCAAACAACTAGTCGAATTGAATGTACTAGTCTTACAATTTGATAAGTAGCAAAAACATCGCCAACCGGATGTTTAACCTATCCCGGACGATGTATTTTTTTTATTAAAATCTGTTTTTTTATACGGGAATCGAACTCTGCCCCTTATGAAGTTTAATCGAACACCGGATTTAGACCATGCATAGATAAGACAATACCGTATGCTCAAGACACTCACATTTTTTGTCACGACGCAGGCATTTTTGATAAAGTATCTTCACGCCCATATCCCCGAAGAGGTAGGCAGAGGTACAACCAAGGCACCCACGACTAGCCGAAGACACTAAGTCCCACAATGTGATACATGGCAAGCCTATCGCCAACCGGGCACATTTCCAATCCCGACCAACATTTTTTTTTTATTAGAAAGTTGGAAAAATCCAATTTTCTTTTTGTTGGTCGACCCGGGATTCGAACCCGGGACCTCATGCAGTCAAGTCCAACACCTGGACCGCTAGACCACAGAGGCGATTTTTTGATAAAGCTATTTGATTATCCCGTGTTTTTCTATAGGTGCCCGCTACATTCCTTGGTCATTATACATATATGGTACATACTTTGAACAACAAATTAATGATATTTATGTTAATACAGACATATCAAACATTCCAATCTGTTTACAGCAACTGTGTGACATGTTACGCTTATAATAATAATATAGTAATAATTATATTATTAACTGTATGTTACCTTATTAATTTGAATGACTACTTTAATGAAAATGACTCCCATAGTTTTTTGAATAAATGAATAATAAACGAAAATAGATGTCATTTAAAAGAACATTAAATAAGTAAAGTTTGAATATTTTTGACATTGACAGCTAAGGTTTTAAGACTGTCACGCTAAGCAAATAAGTAAAAAAATGAAAGTATCTTCACGCCCATATCCCCGAAGAGGTAGGCAGAGGCATAACCAGGGCACCCGCGACTAGCCGAAGATACTAAGTCCCATAATGTGATAGGTGGCAAGTCTATCGACAACCGGGCACATATCCTATCCCGAGCAACATTTTTTTTTATTAGAAAACTTGGGAAAACCCAATTTTCTTTTTATTGTCCGACCCGGGATTCGAATCCGGGACCTCATGCAGTCAAGTCCAACAACTGAACCGCTAGACCACAGAGGCGATAACAAATAAGTATCTATATATTAATACGTGATGCCTAAACTTTTGGCCCCTTTTTACGAAAATTGCGCGGACGCAAGAACATAAAATTTGGCACACTTATAGTTTTTGTATAAAAGAAGTGCAGAATTTTAATATTTTTCAATAATAATGCTTATAAAGTAAATTAAATCAATAAATAAAACATTACCCACACTACCACGCGTTTGATAAACAGCTAACAAATATATTGATGATAACGATAAGAGATCACAGATAGCGCACTAAAAACTTTGAAAACAAACTTTTTAGTGCGCTTGGTCTTGAGAAATGAAGATGGCGTTCTTATCAACAAGATATTAAAATTTATTATGGTCGAATTTCAAACAATGGGCGACCACTAGTTTATATTAAATCATGTTGCTTATTTCATTATTAAGTATGAGACTTTTCTAAACATTGTAAGTAACCCTGAGTTTAGCAAACTCAGAATTAAAATAGTAAAATAGAGCTGCTTGGTTTAAATATTTAACTTCGAGTTAGCATTTCACATAGCGTAAGTAAATCAGCTAAGTTTTATCAAGCCATTGAATTAAATTCAAATTTTAGTTGACAAAACGTATGCGATTTTGTGTCAGTCATCTCCTTACAAGCTAGGTCATCAGTCAGTCAATTCAATGATTATACTAAAACTGATAGCAAAACCTATAAGTAATGTCCCGCATAGTGTAAAATCCGTGAAGCTAGATTAATTACTACTGGAGGTCACTCTCCAAAAAAATTAACTATTTTTTCTAATAAAGTTAGGTTGACTGGTAGAGAATGCCATTAGCATTAAGTCCACCTTTGTACAATATAGTGCATGAATTTCAAATAAATAATAATGTACTTTTGTTAGGAGTATATCCTCTAGTAAGGAATATAGGTTCATAGGTTAATTCGATCTATATTTGACAAAGTGACGCAACTTTAAATCTAACCCAAGAACCTACAAGCGGCTGATAAACTTAGCCCGGTATTGTATAAGCAACCCTTAGCATCGACAGAGTGACATCCACATAATATCTGTTTAGTGAACGGTGTGGCGTTTAGTGTGTTTTTATTTAGAATATTACCTAGAAAATAGTGATCTACTACTAATACTAATAGTATACTACTAACATTAATAGTATACTTCTAATAATGAAAAAATTGGTTGTGTGAATTTTATTTTCTGTGCTTATACTTCAAAACAGTATAACGATGTTTCACGAAATAGTTGTTTAGTTTCGGTTTTAACTATTAACTATATAGAACAGCAACTGACAGAATCAAACATTGCGATTCTTAGTTAGGATTTATGTAAAAACTGTCACAATATCATCAGCTTTCAAACATAATAAATCGCATCCGAAACTGTCCATCCGTTCAAAAGTTATGGAACCAAAGACAGACTCACATACATTGACACACCAACTTATAACAAACCTCATTTTACATCGGGGATTAGAAAGTCGCAATTACCTATCACCCTTCAGACATATCTTCACGTCTATTCCCTTCCCTTATGCAGAAAGTAACAATTACCAAATGTCACGATCATTACAGACCTGCATAGATAGGTCTGGAATGATCTTCTTATGATAGCTTCTGCCACATTCGTTTTCTTTTCATACAAACATACTAGTTTTGAAGGCTTTATTTCACCTTACATTGCTATGTAAAGCTCTGCTGGACTAATAAGCTACAAAAAATATTTGGTAACCGAATCTTACGTTTGTTTATTTTGTCAAATTTTAATCAAGGAATATATAAAAAAACTATTTCCAAAATACGACTTTCAAATTAAGTTTCGAGTAAACTATCTTCACACTCATATCCCAGAAGTGGTAGGCAGAGGCACAACCAGGGCAGTTGAAGACACTAAATCTCAGTGTGATATTCGAGTAGCCAAAAATAGTTTACAGTTACAATGCAGGAAATAAAGGAAGTTTGTTGAGTATTGTTTGAGTTTTTCAAATTGGAGATTAAGTGTTCGACGGTAGGTGTATATTTTGATAACTATTCAACGTCAACGTGATACAAAGTTATGGAGGATATCTAATTGCAACGCACACTTTGTTCTCAAAAAACTTAATTTGCTTACAAAAACCGCATGATATAACACACTGCCACCGTAGGTATGTACGGTGATGCAGCGCGTGCGATGGAACCGCATTTCCGGACGGTTATGTGCGGTTCGCAAAATTACACTGTGTTCCGATGTAGGTACCTTACGTATTTTGAAAAGAAATAACGCAAATGCTATTTGCATCCGTCCGTCCGTAATCCGTCCGTTTTTCTTTTTTTGCTATTTTATTTCTTTTCAATAGGAGTAACGACACTTCACGACCAAGTTGATGGGATTTTGTCGGAAGGTAGTGTGAAGTGAGCAATGAATGTGAAAGAAGCTGACCTAGGTTTGCCAGGATCGTACCATTTGATACTCGATAATCAAAGATTAAAATTCTGCCGTTAAGATATTAGTACGAGTAAACATGTGCAATAGATCTCGACTTAGATCGTCCTGTAATGTAGAATATGAAATGTGTCGCTAACCTTCTCTGTTTTCGATTCGTCGTTCGTTAACTAAAAGCCGAACGGACAATCGTGCACCTGAGCTGCGGAGGAAAGCATGGAGCAAAATGTACGGTGTTGTGGTACAGTGCTGCATGCTAAATCAGTTGTTCCGCATACCGGAGCGGTATGCGGCAGCATGACATCGAGATAAGCTCATCGATTAAACAAATCTAACAAATTAAACGGAGTAATTTGCAAAATCCTTTCTTCAATTTTATTACCCAAAAAATTAAAATTTCAGTAGGTACACCAAAAGTCCACGATTAAAGTTTTAAGTAATCACAAAAAAAGTTGTGCTATAAAACTGCAAAAAAATCTTCGATTGCAATATTATTTCATTCATCATTATTATAATATTTTCATGTCCCTAAATAAAAAATTCGGTTGTTTATAAAAAATCAGATCCAGACTTGCTGGCAATTGCTTCAGAAATATGTTCTTTCGAATAAAAAAATAGTTTTTACATCAGTATAAAAAAAAATTGATGTCGAACATATTTTAAGTATCTCCATTTTTAAGTCATTTAAAAACTTTATACTAGGACAACAATAAATATTTAAATTAAACATATTATTAGTCTCCTAGATTTTATATTAAATTGAGACGTGCTCATACCGTTCATCTCATTTTGATGCTACTTTTCGGATTACCTACTAACAGTTAGTTCAATAATTATATCCACCTTCTGCGGATTCCAGATTGCTGCATTTCCAGATGGTAAGAATATTTACACGTCATCTAAATATACAAGAGTTAACATTGTGTAGTCAAGTGTAAATGTTAAGCTTTTCACGAATACTGCATCTACTAACCGGAACATTACAGTAACGAATACTGACGATATGGCACTGGAAGTAGTTAAGGCGGGGGATATCTCAGATGAGTTATGAAATATCCTTTTTCTTAGGCTGACTAACGGCCGATTTAAAAAACCATTGGTAAGAACTAGCTAAGATCAGTTACAAGTAACCACTGTTAATTTCAAAAATATCTGAGCAACATCAAGTTATACCTATGCGTATTTATATACCTACTTACCTACTTGAAATTGGCCCTAATACTTTACCAATAAAATAATTAAGCAATTTAAATATCTAGAATGTTCTACCTACAATTAGGTTAACCGCAACTATGGTCTAGCGGTCCGGTGTCGGAATTGACTCGATATGTTCTCGGGTTCAATCCTCGGGTCGGGCAACAGAGAGATATTGTGTTTTTTCAATTTTCTAATAAAAACAACATTGTTCGGGATTGCATATATGCTCGGTTGGTGATAGGCTTGCCATCTTATACTATGGGACTTAGTGTCTTCGGCTAGTCGTGAGTGCCGAGGTTTTACCTCCTAGCTATTCGGGGATATAGGCATTAAGATATTTTTTTTTAGATTATTCTACTAGAGAGCTATGGGTTCATCACATCCCCTTTACAAAGCAAGCAAAAGTACGAGTACTTAATACAAAAACGCCTAATCATTTTTTTAGAAAACCATACTTTGTCACATACTTAAGGGCTACTCCCTGAGGAACTCAAGCTTATTGTTTGCAAAGTTTTCTATTAATTCACCCTATAATTTCAAGAACCGCATTATACTTGCAAAAAACCTCTTCAAATTTCTACGTTGCATGCTAAAAAAGAATTAGCTAAGCGTTCAGACATAAATATTACGCGTGGAAGAAGTTACAAAGTTGCACTGATGTGACGGACATGAAAATAGACAAAGATGTGACGATAATGATGATGCTGCTTTTTGTATACCATATTTGCGAGCTTTATCACACCTTCCAACTTGACCACACACGAATTTATAAGTGATAAAACAGCGAAACGCGGTTGGACTAATGGTAAGAGACTAAATATCGTATCTAGATGTTTTAGGAGCGTCGTTGTCTGGTAGCCGGGGCTATAAGACTAATATGCAAGTCTACCTCCTACCCTTATCTCAGGAACCGCAAAGATACTGTCGTTATAACGGCAGCAAAAATTGGATCTCAACCAAAGCCTGTGCACAGCACTCTATGGCCGTCTACATTATAATTAACTAGATGTTGCTTGCGGATTTTCCCGCATTTTCACAGGAATCCGTTGTGCGATCGGGATAAAAAGTAGCCTATATGTTAATCCAGGTCGCATTATATCTGTGCTCCAAATTTCAGACAAATCCGTTCAGCCATTCCAGCGTGAAATAGTAACAAACATCCATACATACATACTCACAAACTTTGACATTTATAATATTAGTAGGATTATGTAATGCATAAAAATAAATTTTCTTTATAATGACTGACAAATAAATAGCTAACAATTAAAAAAGTAAACAATTTATTTATTCGCTCATAACAAGGTTAGCACCTAATACAAGGATTGAATAAAACAATCTAAAGTGGGCAATATATGAACAAAGGAAGTGTCTGAAAGTCACTTGTACATTCTAGGGTTAAATTTAGTGATTAGATAATCTGTTTAATTCAAAGAGATATAACCTTAGAAGCATACTCAGAGTTAAATAGTTAACCAGGGTACGCATAAGTGGCCCTAAAAGTGTTATAACTTAAATAAGGTAACTTGTCCAACTTGGTGCGAGTCTGGTTCCAGCAGTAAGTGTATTATAAGTGTTCATATTTTTAAACAAAGAAACACTTGTACTGTTTTACGTATCACTTATAACTTATATCTTTTAAATAGCCTACTGGTTTCGCTTATACAGCATCATCAGGGCTAAATTAGTAATTTAAACTACTAGAAGTTTAAGTTTAAAAGTACTAACTTAGTAACAAAAACTACTAATAGGCTATTTAAAAGTAACAAATTATAATTAATACGTAAAACAGTACAAGTGTTTCTCTGTTTAAGAGTATGAATATTTGGAAGTTTTACCAAGCGCCGACGATTGAAAATATCAAATATGTTATAAGTGTCAGTGTGATATAAGTCACTAACGAGTGCCAGACCAGAAGGATGGTCGATTCTACACAGGAAACCTGCACGCGAACAGTAATAGATATATTTAAATATAGGTATATCGCCTCTGTGGTCTAGCGGTTCAGGTGTTGGACTTGACTGCATGAGGTCCCGGGTTCGAATCCCGGGTCGGCCAACACAAAGAAAATTGGATTTTTCCAATTTTCTAATAGGTAGGTATAGGTATATATAGGTATTTATTTAAAAGTAACCTGTGTCACCCTCAAGTGTTTGTCTCCTCATACAAAAATTACAGCTTAGAGACGACCAACAGAAACTCTCACATAAATGCTTAAAAGGTTAATAGTCCCTGGGTTAACGTAGGAGAGCCATACAAGGAAAGCTTTTCCATCGTTGATCTATTCTTAAAAAAAATACGAGAGAATCGAGCAGTTGGTTCTCTAGCTTCAAGATTGTGTGGATCGAAAGCTAAACTTTGTCTAGTTATGAAGGCCAATAAGTAAGTAAGTATCTTCACGCCCATAATTCCGAAACGGTAAGCAGAGACACAACCATGGCACCCACTAAGTCCCACAATGTGATAAGTGGCTAAGCTCGCCAACCGCGCAATTATCCAATCCCGGGCAACTTTTTTTGTTAGAAAATTGTAATTACGAATTTCCTATTCTTTTGATGTCCGACCCGGGGATCGAACCACGGATCTCAAGAACTCCAATGCGACGCCGGACCTCTAGACTACAGAAGCGATCAAAAGTTGAATGCCGATGAAACGAAATGAAAAAAATGCCGATGCTATGTCAAAAAAACTGATATTTTTGGTTGGCAGCTCCTCCTTAACATCTTTGGTGTTTATAGGCAATGTATGTTACTGGGAAATTGTTCTAGGACTATACTTAGTCTAATTGATTGCATTTTAAACATGATTGTTCCAATTTTTATTACTTACCAGAATATTCCACAAGCAACACACATAACTTTTTTTTATTTGTACTTTATTTCAGCAAACGAAATTATTATAATACTGATGATAAATCATTATTATGGACTGTTATATATTACTGAATTATCTTATCTATATGTAAGGTGTTATGTAAGTATGTCAGTGGGAAGTCATATCAATCAAGTTCAAATTTATATGTTTTATTCTCTGTTTTTGTATATTTGGTACCTACATCATCATCGCTTCTGTGGCCTGGCGGTCCGGGTGTTGGACTTGACTGTATGAGGTCCTGGGTTCGAATCCCGCGTCGGCCAACATAAAGAAAATTGGATTTTTTCAACTTTCTAATTAAAAAAAAGTGTTGATCGGGATTGGAAATGTGCCCGGTTGGCGATAGGCTTGCCACCTATCACATTGTGGGACTTAGTGTCTTCGGCTAGTCGTGAGTGCCTTGGTTGTACCTCTGCCTATCTCTACGGGGATATGGGCGTGAAGATACTTTTTTTTTACATGTTTGATCTCTATTAGCCTAAAGGTTGACTGGAAGAGAATGCATGCATTAAGTTCGCCTTTTGTACTCACAATTTTTATTTGTATACAATAAATAAATGTCTGATCACCTTAAAGACATTCTTGACGGTTGTAAATACGCGTTCCAACAAAGGTGAACTTGAAGAAACTTTGGATCAAATCTAAGATTCTAATGGATGCGTACCAATGTTTGCAATGAGTGTTTACAACTGTCTGAAACCCCTTTTCTGTAGTATTTTGAAAGTATTGTACGGGGTCAGGTATTTCGTTTGCTTACTGTACATATAACTCATAGGCTCTAAGCATACAGAGCGAAGATATCTCACCCCTTTTCAATACCTTGTAGTATTGGATAGGGGCCAGATTTCTGCTTGCTGTTCGTAAAGCAGATGTTGATTAAAATAGGTATTCATAGAATAAAATGCTGAAATTCCAAAGACGACAGCGTTTATATAATTATGCTAATATTAATTAAAAAAATATATAATATTAAATATTATTATTGGATTTTTCCAATTTTCTAATAAAAAAATGTTGGTCGGGATTGGAAATGTGCCCGGTTGGCGATAGGCTTGCCACTTATCACATTGTGGGACTTAGTGTCTTCGGCTAGTCGTGGGTGCCTTGGTTGTACCTCTGCCTACCTCTTCGGGGATATGGGCGTGAAGATACTTTTTTTTTATTATTATAATACAATATAATACAATCGCCTCTGTGGTTTAGCGGTTCAGTTGATGGACTTGACTGCTTGAGGTTCTGGGTTCGAATCCCGGGTCGGGCAACAAGTGAGGTCCCGTCATGCAATCAAGTCCAACAACTGAACCGTTAGACCGCAGATGCGATTTTAAATATTATTTCCTTTTAATTTTAAGCATTTCGTAGATTTGTCACTACGTTATTTAGCCTCCACAGCACACGTAAACGAGCCTAGCTCTTTATGTAGTCTTATAATTTTTTACTTGATTATATAGTACCTAAATGTTTGCCCAGGACTTCGTCAGCATAGACACGACTTTCATAGAAACATTCATCCCCTATTATAGTGCTTTGGGAGCTAATTTTTGTAAAAAATCTTAGCCCAAATTTAAACTTGGGTCTTTAAATATATGCATATCAAATTTTATCAAAATCGGTTAAGCGGTTTAGTCGTGAAATAGCAACACAGACAGACAGACTTTCGCATTTATTTAGTATAGATAAAAAAAATCACTTGTCTTAATCCCCAAGTGAAGACAGTTAGGAGTTTTGGCACCATCGAGAGAAAATAGGGTTATAGTTTTTTCGTAACTGTTGAATTTCGATTTGTACAGATTAAAATTAGTCACTTTTAGTGGCATTTTGTACAATTTATTTCTATAAATTGCACAAATGAAATAATCGTAAAGAAATTAGTGTACGAGCATCTTGTGTTTTCTTGTTGACACAAAATCTCATTAAATGAGCTCGAGTAATAAGGCCACCGCTTTACTTAAGATCCTAACATGACTTTCTTTGACGACTTACGATTAATTTTATAATAATTTGAACCCAAATTATCTAATCGGGTAATTTGCTGCAAATTTCAACTCGACTAATGGCAAATGGTAACGCTAGTACCAAAACTAAAGAAAGAAGACAGCATGTTAATTATAACAATGTATCTTCACGCCCATATCCCCGAAGAGGTAGGCAGAGGTACAACCAAGGCA
>NJDC01004329.1:0-12833 GCA_002245475.1 Calephelis virginiensis
AATAAAGAAGGTATATTGATGTCCAATTAAACGTCTTGTAAATTGCGACCATAGGTTTTTTTTGTAAATACCGTGAATATAGACATATTCGTGGTAAAATTACACGACGACACAAGCCAGGATTGGACCACCGTCTGACATGTGTCTATTACAGCATCCAGTATTCGTCATTGACGTGATTCGATTTGGACGGTATGTAATCATATGTAGCTGGTAAACTAACTTACAGAAAAGGTACCTTAAGCTATAAGCTACCACCACCGACCAACGTAAGAATATTAATTAATATAAATAGATGACGTGATAATTAAGAGAAAAAAAAGTATCTTCACGCCCATATCCCCGAAGAGGTAGGCAGAGGTACAACCAAGGCACCCACGACTAGCCGAAGACACTAGTCCCACAATGTGATAGGTGGCAAGCCTATCGCCAACCGGGCACATTTCCAATCCCGACCAACATTTTTTATAAGAAAATTGGAAAAATCCAATTTTCTTTGTGTTGGCCGACCCGGGATTCGAACCCGGGACCTCATGCAGTCAAGTCCAACACCCGGACCGCTAGACCAGAGAGGCGATAATTAAGAGAAAGTAAATCTATAGGACATAACTACCCGCGTTAACGGGTTAGAAAGGAATTAAAAATTTCGCCACGGGACTTGAATCCTCAGTGGCTCAATTAGTTAGAGCATTCGTCGGCTTGAGACGAAAGGTTACAGGTTCAAATCCTGTCTGAGGCGAAATTTTTCTTTCTTTAAAATTTATAGAAGAGAAAGTAAATATTTATTGATAAATGACTTCCATAAAAATAAGAGGAATTCAATTCTACTAAGTGTACGTTTTTAATGTGTGTTATATCAGAAATATCAATTGGTGAATTTTGATTATTCATTACTAGCTGCTACCTGCGGCTTCGCCCGCGTTTTCACAGAAACCCGGTGTGCGATCGGGATTAAAAATAGCCTATATGTTAATCCAGGTCACAATCTATCTGTCTTCCAAATTTCAGACAAATCCGTTCAGCCATTTTGAGCGTGAAAGAGTAACAAACATCCATACATCCATACTTACAAACTTTCGCATCTATAATATTAATAGGATTTTCTTTCAAAGCAGGTCCTGTTTGTTTCCCCAAATTAATTAAAGTTAAATATTTCAAATTTGAACAAGGTACAGAGTGTTCCATTTTATTTATTTCCCCGTGTTGGTCTGGGCTCCTTTGCAAAATAGACAATCTGCATTCCTGCCTGTTTAGCTCCTAAAAGGCGAGCATATTACTACTTTTACTAACACCGTAACATTTGACTAGGTGGTAGAATTTCCGAATTGATGCCATCGTCTCACCTATTCCTAACGTCAGCGCTAGCCTTTGACGTGTTAAGAGGATAAGGAAGCCGCTAAACTTACTTTTGCACGAGGCCTAACATACCGGCCTCAGGTTGGCAACGCACCATTACCACCTTTGGTTCTAGGCGGCGTGAATTTTTTACTATCAGGATGTGCATCGGCATGTTTTTCAATATCATAAAGAAATTAACTAGAAGCCCGTCCGAGCTTCGCACGGGTAGACAAATGTTTGCTTTGTTATACCTAAATGTTAACCTTCCTTCACAACTTCCTAACAACTTAAAAAACAACTTTAAAAATACGTTTGTCATTTTGAAAGATCAAAGCATACATAAGGACAGACAACGGAACTTAAAGACTTTGTTTTCCCCGTGTTTGCAGAATAGACCATCTGCCTTCCTGCCAGGCAGCTCGTAAAGAATAGGCTCACCGTCACTGTGATATGTGATAGGTAGTAGAGTTTCGCAGCGACTCATCGGGATTGGTGCCTTACCTATTCCTGCTGCCATAACGTCGGCGCTTGCTATTGACGTGGTCCGGTTCCGAGGATAAAATAGCTAGTAGCTTTTGCTCGAAGCCTAACATCCCAGTCTCTGGTTGGCAACGCACTACTACTACCTTTGATGTCCTAGGCGTCGTGAATTTCTTACCACCAGGAAATCCGTCTGTTTGTTTCCCTTCCAATATCATAAAATTAAAAAATAAATAAGTAAATTACACCATGTAGTAATAATATGCGAGTTTTCAAAAGTTAATTTTTATCCAATTATTTGGATTTAAATTGTTTAAAAAAAATGTACATACATACATACATATCTTCACGCCAAGTCCCTTACGGGGTAGGCAGAGAGTATCGAGTGCCAGACCTCACGATCCTGACAAACCTGTCTTGCTTCCTTCACATTCATAACCCTTTTCATACAAACACGCCGGTTTCGGAGACTCTTGACACCACCCTCGGATAATATCCGATTGATCTGATCGTGAAATGTCAGCCTTGGTCTCCCCGGGTACCTACATCCATCCACATTCGCATTGTATATCTGCTTTGTCAATCTTTCATCTGTCATTCTTTCCACATGACCGAACCAGCGGAGCATGCCCTTTCGCATTTTAACACCAACACTTTCTTTCAATCCCACTCTTTCTCGGATCTCACTGTTACGAATGCGGTCAGCGAGCGTTACACCACAGATTTTCCGTAGTGCTCTCATTTCGACCGCATTTATCCTACTTTCATGCTCTTTCTGACATACCCAACTCTCGCTTCCATACAGTAACGTTGGAATAAGCACAGAAAAAAAAATGTCTTGAGTAAAAATCGATTTCAAAGAAAAGTAAGCACGCAATACACAGTCAAGTGAATCCGCACAAATGCATCAATTTCCAAGAAAGTCAGGATTATACATTTAAACCCGCTCAGGTCACGGGGGTCGCAGTGAAGCCATGTAGTGCGTCATCCCCTTAAGGGGTTGGCCCTAAAGGGTAGGGATATAACGTTTTTCGATATTACTTACTTTTTTAACCTTCCCTGAACTTTCACGAATGTTTGATAACCATTAATCGAATCTTACTACTACTAGGTGGGAGAGTTTCGCAGCGACTCACCCGGATTGGTAACACCGCATTATCTATTCCTGCCGGCATAACGTCAGTGCTTGCCATTGACGCGTTCAGTCGCGGAGAGTAAGATAGCCAATAAACTTACTTTCTCGGCCCTAGGTTGGTAACGCACCATTACCACCTTTGGTGTTTCTAGGCAGCGTGAATTTCTTAAAATCATGAAATCCGCCTGATAGTTTGCCTTCCAATATCATAAAAAAACCTGCGTTACCTAATCCGGCTGCCATAATGACAGTATCGTGTTCCAGTCCGGAGGCTTGATGCCAGTAGAGTCGCACAATAAACCTAACATTCTGAACATGGAGAAGCGACATACCTATAATACCAGTTGTCTATAGGCCAAGGTTATATCGTCCTATCTAAAAATTCGTGTGCTTGTTTACTGTATTTTGTCATAAAAAAGGAGCGAGCGTAAGACAGCTTTTTAAATAAGAATCAAAAATTAAATTAGTAACTTAACACCCATATCTCCGACGGAGTAGGCTGAGAACTACTAATCTATAAATATATAGTTCTATAATGTGGTGGTAAACCTATTACCATCTTGACAATTGATAAATCCTGGCCAATACTGTTTTTATTGAAAATCAAAAAAAACATAATTTGAGTCGTTCGACCCAGGAATCGAACCCGAGCCCCCAAGCAGTCAACGGACTATAGAAATCAGATCAGAATGAAAATAGACAACAATGAAACATCACCAGGTATCAACATTCAGCATCAAAGCTTTCACGTTATTAAAGTTTGGCAAAGCTAGTGCAAACAATGAAGCATAGGTAATTATTCAAACGAACTAAAACCTTGTGATCTTGACAGCGTGACTAACATAGACAAAAGACTTAGTAGTAGACTTCCCTATACCGTTTTTAAAAAATATTGATGACATCGATTTCTTCGCAGTTTTAGGAGTAGGGATGTGACAAAACTATTGCCGGCTAGCGAAATCCCTGCACCATCAACATTGTTGTTGAGTGCAAGAAACGTGTATTACTTAACTTTAGGAATCCGTTTCCAAAAACTTACCGATTTCCACAACTGACCAAACTCTATTGTTATTAAAAAGATTTATTAAATAAATTATGTAATTATTATTTTTAAATTTAATTTAGTTTGAGCCCGTACTACAACTGATTACGTCCTCTTGACAAAAACAAAACTTCACCATTCTTTACTCATAGAAAATACAACTAAAATGTGAAACAATAATTAGCCACACCGGTAAACAGTGTACATGAGCGGCGGATCAAACGCGAGCTGCGGAGCTGAAATACTAGTGGTCGTCATCCTAATATTAAGACGTGAAGCAAAAACCTCGGACCCCTTTTTACGAAAATTGCGCGGACGGAGGAGTATGAAATTTGGCACACTTATAGTTTATGTATGGCAGAAGTGCAGAAAGCTAATATTTTTTAATAATAATTCTTACAAAGTTCAATAAATAAAAAATAAAACATGACATATACTACCATGTACTGCGTGTACCATACTAAAACACACACAAACAAATATGTATATTGATGATAACGTTAAAAGATCACAGACCATGCAGATATCAAAAACCGTTAAACCGCATTAAAATATGACGTATTTTAAAGGTAAATCCTTCTGCACGTGTTAACTTTCCCCGTTTGTCAAAAAGGTTAATTAATGTAGCCGGGGCAGGTGACGACCTTAATATGTTTCCCTAATTACCATCCAGGTGTATTTTACTTTCCAAATCTTTTCGTATTAAACGAGATTTATTTTATTTTGTGAATATTTTAACTTTATTGCTTTTATTGATACTAAAATCTGTATATAATGAAAATGAATCCCCATCAAGGATGGACCCGTGAACGTGCAAGGCGAGCATAGGCTTACCGTCACTAATACCGTGATGTCTGACAAGGTGGTAGAGTTTCGCAGCGACTCGCCCACATTGGTACCACCTCCTTTCTTATTCCTGCCGCCACAACGTCAGTGCTTGCCGTTGACGAGTTCCGATTCGGAGAATAAGGTAGCCGGTAAACTTGCTTTTTTTTGCAATGCACCAAATACCAAATTTGGTGTCTTTAGGCAGCGTGAAATTCTTACCATCAGGAAATCCGTCTGCTTGTTTGCCTTCCTACATTATAAAAAAGAATGGTCATCGTATCACGCCTTAACAGATGGACCAATTCTGCTAATTATTATTTTGTCAGGAAAAGTATCATATAAAAAGAAAAGCCGTGAGAATTGCCGGGAAAGTGGAAAAAACAATGCTGCAACCAAGCCTGGAGCTGTTAATCGATACGCAGTTCGCCGGGTCGGCTGGTAACAAATGTTTCTGGACTAATAACACGAACTGATATAACTTCTAAAGTCAGGAAACGATACTCAGGCCCGCACCAGCAGTTGGAAATATGTTACGGGATTCCGTTTCGAAAAATCGAAACTTAATTTCACAACAGCAAATTCACATTTTACTCCACATCACAAAGCACATTCAAATTCCAGACGAAAAACGACCGATGTATTATAATGTACGCACATAGACTTGTATTAAAATACTTATATATATACGAAATTCTGAAGGTATGTGATCGACGTATCACGTAGAAATATGTACTTATATACATATTGTAATTGTTATTTTAATAAACACCCAAATCTAGAAATACTGACATTTATGTTCATCACAAATGCTTGCCACTGATGGAGATTGATCCGTAGAGTTTACGCTAACTCCTCGATCGACAAACTATACACAGAAAGTAAGTAGCATAATAAGTAAAATAAGTTAAAATATTTGAAATTGCATTATAAATTACCGTATTTGATTCCGGATCAGGAAACAAAGAGAAAATGTGTTTTTTTTTTCAATTTTTAGGCGATAGGTTTGCTATCTCTCACATTGTGGGTGTCTGTCATTATTGCTAATCGTTGGGTTGTTACTCGGCTACATTTTCGGGGATACCGATGTGAAGATACTTTTAAAGAAATTCATTAAAACTTAATCCCCAATCCCCAAGTGTGAAATGAATAAAAGTGCAAGAAGCATAATTGATAGAACTAGACTGACAAAGAGGACTGATTGAAAAACGAAAGAAAATCAAACTGGTGACCACTTTGAAATTCCTAAAAATATGATTACTTCATAATCGCCTCTGTGGTCTAGCGGTCCGGGTGTTGGACTTGACTGCATGAGGTCCCGGGTTCGAATCCCGGGTCGGCCAACAAAAAGAAAATTGGATTGTTCCAATTTTTCAATCAAAAAAAAATGTTGGTCGGGATTGGAAATGTGCCCGGTTGGCGATAGGCTTGCCACCTATCACATTGTGGGACTTAGTGTCTTCGGCTAGTCGTGGGTGCCTTGGTTGTACCTCTGCCTACATCTTCGGGGATATGGGCGTGAAGATACCTACTTCATTATACAAAATTAATAAAGCAGACATACAATCCCAAAGTGGATAGATGTATGTACCCGGGACGACCAAATTTGACCACGATCAAATTGCTCAAGTTTTGTCCGAGGGTGGTTTCAAGAGTTTGTGAAACTGGTGTGTTTGTATGAAAAGCGAATGCCAATGAGGAGAAAGCCAGGCAGTTCTGTAAAGATAGTGACATTAGACACTCTCTGTCTTCGCCCTCAGGGACTTGGCGTGATGATATGTATGTACGATATAAGTGCATCACGTTGTTATTGTCTAAAAACATATACCCTTTTGTTATGAGCTGTCTAGTAGTGGCCCGTATTTTAGGGCCAGGACCGACCACTACACTACTACGTCAGGTACTTAAAACATATAAATTATCATTAGCCAAAGGTACAATATGCTTTAAAATTTATTTGACAGTATTTTGCATTTCGACGAAGCAAATGTTCTTGTTCATTGCTAACAAGGACTTATTTGTTACGTGCGTTTTAGTTGTTCTGAATAATATCGCCTGTTTATTACGAGTATTGTTAACTACTGCATACAGTTAGATACTATACTAGGTAGGTAGGTAAATAAACATAATTAAATGAGAAAAATGTATCAATAGTGACTTAAATATTTTAAAACAGCACTTTTCTGTGTTATGGAAAAAATACAAGATTTAAAGCTGTTACATTTGTCTCTCGCCAAGGTGATTTCTTTTTGTCTTAAAACATTCTAAAGGTAGGTTTGTAGGTATTTTCTATACGTAAGTATATAATAATTTTTTAAATTGGAGTTTTTTCATATTAAAATAACCGTTTTTTACTTTTAAGAACTGCGTGCATAGAAAATATGAATGTATAAGTAATATGTCTACTAAAAGCGCACAAATTCTTTAACTGGCCACTTACAATAAATAAAATTAAAAAAAAAAAAACAATAACGTAACTTGAAAATAGCAAATTTCTAGTAACAGTACAATATCTTTACGGCTATATCCCCGTATGGGTAGGCAGAGACAAAACCAGGGCACCCACGACTAGCTAAAGACAATAAGTCCCACAATGTGATAGGTGGCAAGCCTTCGCCAACCGGGCACATATCCCGGATAACGTATTTTTTATTAAAAATACACATTTTCTAATGTTTATTTTTTGCCGGACCTGGGGTTCAAACCCGGGACCTCAAGAAGTCAAGTCCGACGTCGGACCGCTAAACCACTGAGGCGATATTGAATTTAATTTGAGAACATTTTCGCTCAATGAGATTACGATGAGCCGCGAAGGCTTAAGAAATTGTTCCGGTTAAAATTAAAAACAGCTTTATCTTGACGGAACTTTTTTGTTAAATTCCACGCAGAGGAAGTCGTGGGCACGGCTAGTCTATATGTTTCATTAGCACACGTTGTACGTGGAATAAGTGAATTGTAATTTATCGACGACATTCGACACCAGTAAACACATTGGTTCATTCGAAACTGCTAATGTTCTTGCTCATTTCTAACAAAGAATGATTTGTATCGCTGGAGTTTCATTTGCGATTCTCCTGAATCCAGTTTTATTCGTTTAAATATATGTATTTTTTATTAAAATAGTAGCAATTGTTTTTATAATTATCTGTCAGTTAATTTGATCAAGTAACAGAATAACCGCCAATATTAATAACCTATCTACAGATAGAGATAGACCTTCTAAAATTTTGTTGTTTAAGTTTTTTTTGTTAAAATTGTGTTTAAGTTATTGAAAAATAACAGCAGTTACCTGGCAACTGATCTAAAATAGCACAATATTTTATCTTAGATAGCATGGACGTATAAAAAAAGGTTTTATACGTCCATGTTAGATAGGTTATTAATATTGGCCATAGGATTACCACGTTTATACGTGCGATCGATATGTCTACAAATTTGAATAGCCGTATCTCTTATCATAGAAAATAAATAATAAACAAAAAATAAATATCCCAGTACAAGTCACACAATTTGAATCTAACCCCAAAATAAGCAAATTATATGCTTGTGTAATGAGTGTTAGTCAACGATTCTAATACATAGAAATACATATATAGATACCTGAATATATTTAATAAACATCCAGACCCGGAAATGCAGACATCTAAATGTTCATCACACAAATACCTGCCCCCGTGGGGAATCGAACCTGAGCCTCGCGCTTGGTCGATGTAGTTAGGCATGTAAAACTATAACGAAACACTACTGTGACAAACCACTATCGCAGTTGGTATGATAAAGCTGTATTTGTGAAAGGATACGCCATAAATCATAAGATATCACCACCTTGTAATACATAAGATTAAATCTTGTAAATATAAATCTAAATAAGAGCCTAGTGAAATCTTAACTGTATTTAACCGACATCGATATCACTGCTTTCTTGTACTTCAAAATTTTATGACATTTACGATATCACACTTAAGACCGGTTTCCCTAAACATCGTGCATAAACTGTGCATGTAATTTTATAAAAGAAAAGCACTAATTAGTTTGTAATAATCAAATTGAAAACTACATTTGGCTTTTAGTTTGTAGGCAGTGACTATGATTTAGTTTTTATTTATTTATTACACAGTTAATTAGTTTAAAATAATAATAAAAAATGAATACAGAACCAATTTTAGAATGAGGGTTTGTATAGGCAAATTGGATAATTTTTACATATAGATGTAGTAAAACTGCAAAAAATAACTTTAATATCCTTTCTATTCATAAAAATATTTTAAACGTGATCCATAACTAATGTATGTAATTGTCAACCGACGAAAAAAGGAGGAGGTTCTCAATTCGACCCGTATGTTTTTTTGTATGTATGTTTCGCGATTACTCCGGTGTTTGTGGACGGATTTTCAAAATTGTTTTTTTTAATTGAAACCCTTTACTCCCGCGGTGGTCCCATTATACTTTGATCCAGGTCTACATTAGCATTCATGAGAAAACCACATATATTCCAAATTTGAAGTCGGTTTTTTGCAGTTTTACTGCGTTTAAATTATATTTGCTCTTGTCAGATCTCGATCAAATTTAAATGAGGCCAGCCGTAAATCATGTTTCAAACAAACTAAACTATCAATAAAAAATAACAATAATTAAAGTAAAACAATCCTAATAATCATATAAATGCGAAAGTTTGTAGCTTTCTTAGTTTGTTATTCCTTCACGTAAGAACTGCTAAACCGATTTCCATGAAATTTTGCACACATATAGAGGGTAACTTGAATTAACCCATTGAATAATGCTATCCCAAAAAAATGTGCGTATCGGACCATAAGCTACGCAGGCAAAGCCGCGGGCAACAGTTAATCCCATATATCTGAAAACGTAAGATGAACAAAGCAAAAAAGCAAAAAGTATCTTCATGCCCAAATCCCAGAAGAGGTAGGCTGAGGCACAACCAGGGCACCCACGACTAGCCGAAGACACTGTGATATGTGGCAAGCCTATCGGCCAACTGGGCACATATCCAATCCCGAGCAACGCTTTTTTTTATTAGTAAATCGGAAAAACTCAATTTTTTTATTAGTTGCCCGACCCGGGACGTCATGCAGTCAACTCCAGCAACTGAACCGCTAGACCACGAGGCGATAAAAGTTACAGTCCAAAACTGTTTTATTCAATAAAAAGTTTTGAGGAAGAGCCACAAACAATAAATTTATATATTATTTTTATGAACCTCCTCCGTTTTTGGAATCGGTTAAAAGTATATTGCAATAGATTCATAAATCGCTTTAAAGTTTCAATACTGACATTTTAAAAAGAAACAATTTATCAAGCTTGCTCCCAAAGATAATAGAATGTCACACATGGAGGACCGTTGATCAATATTGCATATGCTGTGGAAACGAGCTTCTTTTCAAAAATTGACGAATATTCCGATTTACGTAATTTAGGACGAGATCCTATGATTCCATTTAATGGCCAGATTTTCGTGAGTTTATAAAACTAGAAAGTTTTTGTGTATGATTAGAAATGTTAACCGCCACGTTGAGCGAGGGGTTAGCGCACACGACTAGCTCTACCGACGAACCGCAAGGCTCGGGTTTGATACCCGACGGGGACAGGCATTTGTGTGATGAACAAGGATGTCTCTATTTCATGATTAATTTATACTGGTATTTATTTAAGTATTTCTTTGTAGTAGCAACGTTTCAAATATAAAGCATTCAAATATAAAAATTGCTTACGTTGGAGTTAGATCAACTTTCTGATAGAACAACTGTAATTTTTTCAGAGACATTTTGATTTATTATTATCAATGTAAAATTGACGAGATAAAGGATTAACTACTAGTAAAATTTTGATCCTTTTAGCTTTGGTAGACAGTAAAGATTTAAAGGATTTTAGCAGAGTTGGAATAAGAGTGACTAAGATAGTTTTAACTTTTATAAAATAATAAATGTCTGGCTATTCATGGATCTCGGGCTAATTGATTTGAGTTTGTTAATTGACTTTATGTGATTGCTATTCCGCGATGCGTGATTGCTAATTTCGCGATCAGTGGTCAGTCATTTGATTTTGAAATGTACGATAAATTTTGTACAAATTATTTTGGTAACATGAAATGAGAGTGGACGGGGAGTAAATAGTTGTTACATGCTTAGTTTTGACAAACTAATAACTATTCAAAATGGAGGGCATAGTATCTTCAGTCGTAGTCATATTGCATCAAATATTTATGAAATTTAAATAGTTTTAATTAATAAAGAACATCTGTAGAGAGAGGCCAAAAAAAACATTGTTTTAATTATGGTTTTGTATTTTATGAGTTTCACACATAAGTACTTAGTGACTATTCTGGATTTTTAATACCTTACTACCGATATAATGTCAGTGCTCACCACTGCAGTGGTCTCGTTTGGATACGCAAGTAGCGTTATACCTACGCAAGTCACTTATCATCCTAGTCTTAAGTAATCGTTGCGCCATTGTCACTTGAATAGTCTTCTCATTAATATTTCCTGGTTATGACAAAAATGTAATATGTCGTCGATAATAACTTCTAACGAAGAATGTAGGTAGATACATAAAAATAACAATGGTAGGCTTAGCCGTATCATAAATCACTACAATTATGCTAATAGATATGTACTGTCATTCGTGTTTCGCCCACGTGCTCAAGTTTAGCTTATACAGCTGACACATTATAATTAATTTAATTTTTAGACTAACATATTGATATCGCCAATAATGTTAAAATACTATATGTGTGAATAACATTAAAAAATTAACACAATATGTGATGTACAGCAACTTACCCGGTTAGAGATCCACCGCCTTACCTATTCCTGCCGCCATAATGATTTTGTCATCTTCTGGTCCGAAGGGTAGGGTAGCTGGCACATTAGGCCTAACATCCCAGCCTCAGGACAGTGACGCACCTTTAACATCTACGGTGTTTATAGGCCACGGTTGTCTCTTAGCATCAGGAATGCCGTGTGCTTGTTCGCTAATCTCTCTCACACGAAAAGGACATGCCATTCAGTATAAGAATGAGTCCATATCTGATTAATTATAAAACAGAAACACAGATTAATAGGACTAACTACTAACATAACAGCCGATGAGTCAGTGTTTGTTGAGATTATTCTTGAAGCGTTATTGTTAATTGTTTTGATTTGTTTTGTTTGATATAGTCTATGCCATTGGGGTTGCGTAATCTTATGACTAAAACAAATATTAAGTAGAGATTAAGAATAATTTTTAGCAACTTGTAATTCCATCATAAAAAATAATAGCATAAACTAAGCTGATTAAAATCATCGTTAGATTTTTTGTATTTGAATGTCTTCATTACAAAATAATTAAAACATATTTAACTTCATACAAAGACGTATTTCATATGGAACTAGAGTGAATTATTATCTTCAAGCATATCTTGGAGGTAGTTAGTAGGCTGAGGAATAACGAGGTCACCCACAAGCACTACACGGTTAGCCGCCAAGACAGGGCACGATTAACCGAAGACCCTAAATCCCATTATGTGTTATGTGTCCGGTTGGCAAGTCTGTCCCAAACCGGACACATAATATCCAAACCCGGAGAACATTGTTTTTATGAGAAAATTTAAGAAAAAAAACATTTCCTTTATGTTGCCTGACCAGGGGATCTGAACCGGGACTCCGTGAAGTATAATCCAACATCGAACTGCAAGACCACATATCCAATTTTAAGAAAAAAAATCAAATTTTTCAGTTATTTTAAATTGATGGAAGCTCGCTATACTATCCTCTCTAGGTTTCGTGGGAGGTTATTGTTTTAAGTCCTACTCAAGTTCACTGCCTTAATTTCGTACGTGATAACGGTAATTGTTACTTAGTGGTATCTTAGTTATTACTCATAGTACCTAGTAGGTTTGTATGTTCCATTGAAATGTCAATGTGGCTGATACGATGAATAAAGAAAGACCGGAAGTGAATAATGTTTTTACCTAAAAAAATGTATATAAAGTATCTTTACGCCCATATTTCCGAA
>NJDC01004332.1:5858-17024 GCA_002245475.1 Calephelis virginiensis
TTAGCATAATGTATTATATTTCAGTATAGTATATTCATTCTTGAATGGTCAATTTGGTAATGCATTTGTGATACCTCTTCATTACGAAATTTTTTGGACTTATGCTCTAGCATCAGTCATCAGATGACTTCCGTGTCCATTTGCCTCATTTTCTACAAAAAAATAGAACTGTGTACTTAGAGATTTTAAATATTATAGTAACATTTTTGGAGAAATAGGATTCAAAACGTAAACCGTTAAAAAGTATGTTTTAGGTTTAAGTGTTACTTATCACCAAATGTAGCTCTGTGCTATTTTACGCCGTGTAAAATAGCACAGAGCTGAAGGTCACTCCCTATTACTATTTATACCATACCAGCTGATTCTATATATTAGCAATATGATCACTTGAATCGGCATTTTTATAATACTGGCTCCGTGTAAAGAAGGCATAATTATCTCTCAATACTTGACATTCAATGATAGCCTAATACGTCAAGTAAAACAACAAAAGTAATAAAAAACAAAAACCTGACTGCAAAACATTTTAAAAGTAGGCATAACTGAATGATGATTCATATAAAAGAGATCCCCCTATATCAAAAGAACAATCTAAGATAAACGCAGCTAATTCCGCGGTTTTTTTACCAAAACTCGAAAGAACAATTAAAATTATGTATTTATTATACCTTACTGTAAAGTTGACTATTTTTGTCCGAAGTGTTATTTATTCTATTTTCGAAATATACTCACAGTTTGACAGTAAATGTTTGTTAAAATTTTTAAATAAATGTAAATTGAGAAGAAGTCAGTAGCGGCTAATTCCAATGTAAAAATCTTAATTCCGAGGCATTTTGTTTCTAATTCCGAGTGTACAAAATACGAAGGAAAGGAGGTGGATAGAAATGATACATGGTGTTTAATAATCAAGTCTATTTATTATTTTCTTTGGATTTTAAATCAGTCTTAGTAGTAGTAGCTTTTTGGATAGGCATATAGTGGGTATTCAACTATCAAGTGTTATCACTTATATTTTTACTAGTATTAATCATAAACTACTCGTAGTTTAATTGGAATTTTTTAAGCCTAATAAATATTTACCCCTTTCGTCAACAACAATACAAAGAAATGATTAAATCAACATTAACAATATTATCACAATACGAGATTCTCATTATGGCACTAATTCAGTCATTAAAAAAGAATATTTATATAAAAATTAAAACTATTTCTTTTCATAACATAATTTTACCTCCTAGTATTTAAGAACCACGAGCACGAAGCATAGTAGTTGCTATGAATAAGTAATTCACTAACTTGAACATACACAATTATTGTGAAACACTACACAATTATAAGAATTAATTGACAATAACATTGATTGACATTAATATGATATTTCATTTACAAAAAATTGCATCTAAATGCTCAATTCGATGTTGTACCTACGTACCTACTATACTTTAAAAGAACACTCTGTATTTAACGTCTGTAGGTATATACCACGAGATTAACTTCTCCCTTAATCTTATTCCGATGTAAACACATCGGTATAGCCTTTTGTAATACTACTTTACGTTTTCTAATTCCGAGTACTAAAAAGTAAATGATTTCTTAAAATTATACAAATAAATTAGAGTTTAATTATGATATCTTTAAATATATATATATTATCTACCACTCAAAATTTTATTAGATCTCACCCATGACAGTTTATTGTACTTAGTTTTACCATACAACGAATTATAAAGTACGTAAACAGTCAATATTTAACCTTCTATAACTTTTAAATGCGATGCCATAGTTTACCTCGGAAATATTTTCTACATTTATTGGTTGTTTACGTGTTCAAAAATAAAACTTTGAGCCGGTAATCACAAAACTGTTTTCAAAACTTCAAAAAAAGATAACATCTATGAAATAGCATTTCCGTGGTATACATCGGCAATTAAAAACTAGCTAAAATATTGTACATCTAATATAGACTTATTTTAAAACCTTATTTTCTCTTCGATTTGTATAGAAAATACTCAAACGTTAAGTGTTTTCGGTAAAAAACTTAACTCTTTCAATATATCAACCTAAACAAAAACTCACGTAGTATATCCTTTTATGTAAAACACTATTTACAAAATCCTTGTCCTTACGTGCATGAAGTTCAAAATGTATGAAAAGTGCGCTCGAGTCACCTGTCTGCGTCTAACTGACCCATTATTTTTAAACGTGCGCACATTAAAGTATTAATTTGATAATGTGCATATGCACAGATAAATACTGAATTGAATTATGTATCTTAAAGACAAAAAGAACATGTAAATTACCTGAAAATACCATTTTTCTAAATACCTCGGAATATACTACCATTTTTAGAATCCCTCGGAGCGAGCTGCTGATTAAGGTAAACCTTAATAGAGAATATCCAGTGCCAAGAAGTCATGATTCTTGTGGACCTGCCTTGCTTCCAACACATTCTTTATAATTTCAATCAAATACGTCGATTTCGGAGACTCTCGAAACCCTAAACTATTTGATCGTAAAGCTAGGTATCCCCGAGTATTTACACATTTGTAATGCATATACATATAGGGATGTTTTGTTATACTTTCATTAGTCATCCTTTCTACAAGACCGAAGCAAGAGACCTTGCCCTTTCTCATTTCGCACTAATGCAGAAAATTACTCTCTTTCACTAACTTCATCTCTACCTCCTCTCCCCACTCTCAGGTCTCAAAAGTACAGCATCATCAAGTAAAAGCAGGCAACTCGTCACATTCATTTTTTTTATGTTATAGGAAGGCAAACAAGCAGACGGATTTACCTCTGGAGACATGCCGCCCTGAGTCTCGCCTAACATTACATCCGACCTTCCATGCATCCTCCTTTCAAATAGACGGCGACGCACCTACAACTTCTTTGGTGTTTACAGGCCACGGATTTCTCTAACAATTAGAAGAACCGTGTTCTTGGTCACTTAAAATGAATAAATAACCTTTTCCATACACCTTTTAGGTGGAACTGATCAAAGTAATGCAGCAGTCCATGTTTTTGAGTTATTTGAGTGCTTGCATCCAGCGGAAGCATCCTAGACATAGGTGTTCACATATATCTTTAATAAGAAACACAAGTCATCTACATACACCAAAGGTTAAAATGATGGTCTGCTTCAGTCTCTTACCTAAGTTCTCTTGTACCTACCTTACTATCTACCTTAGTCTCTAAGATTTCCGGTGTCATATTTTTTTAAACTGTAACAAGGCATTGCTTGACACCATTTTGACTTATTTTGCTTATAAGGAACAGTTAATAAGGTATATAGGTATATAAGGTAGCCGGTAAACCAACTATCACACTTTTTGTTTCTTAGTATCTTCCGCTAGCCGTGTGTGCCCTGGTGGTACCTTTGCATACCTTTACGGGGATACGGGCGTGAAGATAGACCTTTTTTTCTAGCCGGTAAACTTTCTTTTGCTCGAGGCCTTCTATCCCGACATCAAGTTGGCAACGCACTATTACCACCTTTGGTGTCTCTAGGCGGCGTGAATTTCTTACCAACAGGACATCCGTCTGCTTCCTTGCCTTCCAATATCATAAAAAAGTCTAGCAAAATCACTAAAAAACGGGACGATAGAGTTTTCACATTCTTACTATAACAAAATGGCTGTATTTGACTACGTGTTGTAATTCACATACGGATTATACAAAGGTCCAGCAACCTTAAGACCAAAATTGCTTAATATCATGACGACCTCAGTGACCTTTAAGATATGGGGCGGAATAAAAATATTACGCCGATAATACGAGCCGAGGTCACATGTGTACACGTGACTCAATCTATACAACGCTTAGGGTTGCAAATAATTATTAAAGACCCTAAGGAGTTAGGGCTGCAAATTATTTTTACAGGACGCTAGAAAAAACAGAGTCAAATATTTTTTAGATAGAACGACAAAAATATAATAACAATTCTGATGATAAGGAATGAGATTCAGCTATCTATAATTACCTACTTGAAACAAAACTGTAGAAGAATGGAGTCCATATATTTAGAATACACACAAAAATAATGTTTATTGGTACGTTGAAATCCCTTAAGAAGTTGACAAAGGTGGAACCAGAGAGTCCACAATTATTGATATCCCTGAAGAATTAGGCAAAAGTGGAACCTGGGCAACTACCTGTTACCGAAGATAGGTACTAAATTCTACAACGTGATAGTTGTCAACTCCTTTGCTAGCCCAGACCTCAAGAAGTCAACTCCATCACTTGATAAACCGTATAGTCTTACGACTGGGGTCTTTAAAACATCATTTTATAAACTTAAGCCTAAATAAACGTGTACACCAATTCACAAATTAGGTATTAATTAAAAGAATTGAAACGCAAACAAGAAAAGAATCGGATGTTAAATAATAATAATAAGAGTAATAATCCACAACCAACTTACTCTTTTATAATATAGACTTGTCAATTTTGAAATGCCTTACCAGTTTAACGCAACTTTCATATAAAAAAATAAACAAAATAAGTTTGCTATGTTTTTTATTCGCCCAAATCATATGACACTAGTTGCCTTATATCTGAATGCCTTTAGACTTACTTTCAAATTATATGAGTTGTAATGTTTCAAGTAAACTTTATACAAATTCGGGTTTGCTAGGTATCTATGGAAGTCCCGCCTCTTATTACGTAGCATTTATATACTCTTTGTGCCTTACTGTATGTGTGTGTCGGATCCAGTTTTGTAACATTTCCATGCAAAGCAAGCTCTTCTGGGATTGTTTTATCATCACGAACAGGTATATTGGTCCCAATAAGCCTGATGTCGTGCTGGTAGATCGGTTGGAGCGCCAGGCTTTTCTTGGTGATCTCACCATTTCGTGAGCCGATGAAAATAGCTTAGAAGGAAAAATTGACAAAGTACTTACATAGACTTGGCTTATGAGGCTACTAACAAATGTGATATTGACTCAACAACAGTCGTTTTAGTAAAGGTCTTATAACGAAGATTCACGACTAGCACCTTAAGAAACTATGGCTACGTTTTGATTAAAGGCCAGATTCAGAAGGCAGCACGTTGGGGACGGGACACATTATGCGGAGATTCTTCAGCCTGTTACCCTGATCATTGACGACTTAGTTTAAAAGACCACCGTATTTGGGACTCTATTTTCAAATATCCCTGGACAAGTCACACAAATTGAAACTAACCGAAAAGTAAGCAAATTATATGCTTGTGTTATGGGTGTTACTCAACGATTCTAATAAGTATCTTCACGCCCATATCCCCGAAGAGGTAGGCAGAGGTAAAACCAAGGCACCCGCGATTCTAATACACAGAAATACTTAAAGAGATCATTTTTAAGTTTATGTTTTTAATATGTTTTTGAAGTTATACTTCTTTAGGCGCATCTGTCACACAAAGTCTGTTCGTTGGTCCGGGCTCCTTTGCAGAATAGACCATCTGCCTTCCTGCCAGGCAGCTCGTAAAAGGCGAGCATAGACTTACTGTCACTCGCACCGTGATATCTGACTAGGTGGTAGTGTTTCGCAGCGACTTACCCGGATTAGTACCACCTACCTACTACCTACCACTTACCTATTCCTGCCGCCATAACGTCATGAAGTCATGACGTGTTCCATTCGGAGGGTAAGGTAGCCGGTAAACTTACTTTTGCTCGAGGCCTAACATCCCGGCTTCAGCACCATTACCACCTTTAGTGTGTCTAGGCGGCGGGAATTTCTTACCATCAGGAAATCCGTCTGCTTGTTTGCCTTCCAATGTCATAAAAAAAATAAAGTTGTCTGATTTAGAAACATCTTGCTAAATTCAAAGACATGTTTAAGTTTAATAGAAGTGCGATTTATATACTTTGCGTAATATATTTTTTAATGGTGTATATCAAGTATTACTTCTCACGCGCGCACATAAGTACACGCACCTTTTTGCATGTTAAATGTATAAACTTGAAAAATAAGAAATAATGTCAGTAAATGATAACAATAATAAACGTTTTTGTTCGATTTGTATAACATTTTATAAAACGTGAGTATTCCGTAATAAGAGAAACCACTAATCTTAATATCGTACTAAATTTAAGTAGAACAGCATGAGTTTGTAATAATAATACTACTTTGATAGCTACTACGCCCGAGCATTAAAGTAATGTTTCTCTCCCACAATAAACCGTTTCATACTACGGGATAAAAAGTAGCCTATGCGTTTTTTGAGCCTATTGTCTATCTCCATAAATCACTACTTAGTATAAAACAAAGTCGCTTCATCTGTCCCTATGTCCCTTTGGATGCTTAAATCCTTAAAACTACGCAACGGATTTTGATGCGGTTTTTTCATGTTATTTTATGCGGTATGATTGAATAGGAAGGTTTATATGTATATTTCATAACCGTGCGAAGCCGGGGCAGCCCGCTAGTAAATTTATAAAGACAAAACATACTGCAACATGGCTACATAGCGGCTTGAAAGAAGAACAAAAAAACATACTTTTGCGCTTATAACAGTACCTATAGCTTGTCCCAGAACTGTCATCAATGCATAGTTTTTGTTAGCTTTTTCTCAGTGTGTTTCGCAATTGATATGGTATTTTTGCTCACCCGTGATATTGAGAATAAAAAATACAAACATAAATACATAGGGTATTTATACACATAAAAATTAATACCCATTTCGCGTAGTCATCCCGCTTGAACGAATGGACCAATTTTGCTCATGATTGTTTGCTGTATTGGTTATTGTCATAAGGATCATATGAAATGAAATGAAAATTATTTATTTGCGGAATATGTGTGTTAAAAAGTTGTTATGAAGATATTTAAAAAATACAACATATTCTACCACATTGTGGTATGCAAATATTTAGTTAATTTTAAGAAGTTACATATTTCTATAAAAATGTACATTTAAATCACAACCCTTATTTACATTTTAGTAAACATTTTATTTATTTACGAACATAAATTTATTATAAATTAATTTAAAGATACATTAATTTTTAGTCCTATCTACCGTACACTACCACCATATGAAGAGAAATACCAGGAAAATTGAAGGGAAAGTGGTAAAAACTTCAATTTTGTCCATACAAACTGTTAGTAGCTGTTAATGTCAAGCGATACGAAGTTCGCCGGGGCAGCTAGTCTTCTTATAAATATATTATGTATAATAATTTCAGCTCATTGAAACTGCAAAAAATGACTTTGATTTCTGTAAGTCTTTTACATACACAAAAAATGAGAAATTTCCTCGTTTCCCTTGGATTCCAATATCAAATCTTGGTGGCAGTCGAGAACTATGTCAACTATGTTCTTTCAAATACAAAACTGATGTTTAAAATCTGTTCAGAAATGTAGGAGAAATCAATTACAGCCTTAAAAAATATGGGAGTTACATAAGAACTTGTAAACTCCTAGTTTTGTCAAAGTCAGTAAAAAAAATAATCTCCCTCGGTCACCATATCACACGTGAACGGGTGGAACAATTTCACCAACTATTCTTTATTGTACTAGCCGAACCGGTGAACTATGTCATCTTAACATCCTAACCATTTTTATTGATTAAGGCATATTTTTTTTCATTTTCCTTGTTTTTTTCTGTGTTTTTGTTCTTAAGATCCTTCTCATAAAAATAACTAACGCAACAAAAAAAGGTTCAGCAAAATCGGTCATTCCGTTCAGGCGTGATGCGGCGACAATGTGAAGTGGGATGGGATTCATTTTTATATATACTAGTGGTCAAGGGCGGATCCAAGGGGGGTCATGGGGGTCATGACCCCTCCCTGCGCTAGGGTGTAGATAAGTCAAATAGCATATTGGACATAGAATAATTTCATGTAATTCTTAAAACTCATTTAAACAGATATTCAATCATCTAAATAAAATAAAAATCAACATGTAACAGGATTCTAACTTGAATTTTATAACAGTTGTTCTAAAATTTGTAATTAATTATATTTATAACATAGTTTTACGATTATTTCATGTAAAATAACAGCGATAGTATAATTTATTTTAATTTTGTATTATTAATTTTGTATTACACTTAGTCAAAACTATGGTACGTAGGTGGGTACCTAGCTAAGTAAGTAAACACTTTTGAAAAAAACTTGGCAACTATTCTGGTAGTATTATAAATGCGAAAGTATGTCTGATTGTTACTTTTTCATAGATAAGCTGAGCCAATGCAATATTCTTTTACATTTTCATTTGTTGTTCCTTGCATAGTATTTTTACCTACAATTTTTTCATTGTAATGTGTGTAGTGAATGTGTGTTAGTAAATGTTTTCTTTCTTCGAATTCAAACATAAGCTACTTTTTGGCAAAAAATCCGCAAAAGCACTAAAAAAGGGCATGAAGTTTCATTTAGCGGTAGCAAAAATGCTATTTCGTTTTTGTTTATAGCTTAGAAACTACCTATATAAAGTTAAAGTTTAATAAATCGCAGCATAAAATATTTATTAAGTATAACATTTTTTTTTATTTTTATGATATTGGAAGGCAAACAAGCAGACTAGAGACACCAAAGGTAGTAATGGTGTGCTGCCAACCTATGGCCGGTATATTAGGCCTTGAGCAAAAGTAAGTTTAACGGCTACCTTATCCTCCATACCGGAACACGTCAACGACAAGCGCTGAAGCGGCAGGAATAGGTAAGGCGGTGAATATTATTTTCCAACTTTGGATAAACTATGCTATCATCTATAAACATCAAAGGGGCTTTGTTAAGTCGACGTTGTTGACTTCCTATTTAAAAAAATATACAGAACTAGCCAACACGACGACCGCTTGACCTTAACAGCTACTAACAGTTTGTATGGATTATGGATTATTTTTCCCATCTTCCTTGCTATTTTCCCAGGTTTTCATTTAATTATTATTATATTACATATTATATATTCACGTATTACTATTATACTACATGGTTGCCAATATCTATTTATTTCATTTCAGCGACTCACCCGGATTGGTACCACCGCCTTACCTATTCCTGCCGCCATAACGTCATGACGTGTTCCGGTTTGGAAGGTAGCCGGTAAACTTACTTTTGCTCGAGGCCTAACATCCCGGCCTCAGGTTGGCAACGCACCATTGCCACCTTTGGTGTCTTTAGGCGGCGTGAATTTCTTTCCATCAGGAAATCCGTCTCCTTGTTTGCCTTCCAATATCATAAAATAAAAAGTCTGAATTATTCATAATAAAACCCACGAAATAAAAAGTAACATGTCTGATAAAACTAGCGTAAGTGCTCCATCTTACAATTAAGAGATCAAAATTTTCATTTTTTTAAGACATCAAAACTTAAACTTAAATAATCCGTAATGTAGAGAATCGTTTGAACGTACAGAACGTCTTAAATATACAAACATGTCTTCACGAGAGAAATTCGCCGGGTCGGCTAGTGTTGAGTAAAAAGTTACTGATTTAATAGGTATGTTGTCAAACGTCATATCAGATTTAGAGCTCTTTCTGACTAAACTATGATTATGTGACCCCCCCCCCGCTCCTGACACGAAGACTGGATCCGCCCTTGCTAGTGGTCGCCCATTGGTCGAAATTCGACCATAATAAACTTTAATATCTTATTGATAAGAACGCCATCTTCATTACCCAAGACCAACTACTTTGTTTCCAAACTGATTAGTGCGCCATCTGTGATCTTTTATCGTTTTCATCAATATATTCGTTTGTGTGTGTCAAATGCATGGTAGTGCGTGTAATGTTTTATTTTTTGAATTAATGCACTTTATAAACATTATCATTAAAAAATATTAGCGTTTTGCACTTCTCCTACACATAAAGTATAAGTGTACAAAATTTCATACTCCTCCGCCAGAGAAATCTTCGTAAAAAGGGGTCCAAAGTTTTTACTTCACGTATTAATATATAGGTTACTAGTTGTCCCGGCGAACTTCGTTTTACCCTTTCAGTTTGTATGGGAAAAGTAAAGTATTGTTTTTCCCGTTTCCCTACATTTTTCCCGGCTTTTCTGTTCATAAAAACCTTTTTATGTCAATAACTAACACAACGAAAAAGAATTAGCCAAATCGGTTCAGTCGTTTGGAAGCTATGCGCTTACCAGCACATGGTATTCATTTTTATATTATAGAACTAGCTGCTACCTGCGGCTTCGCCCGCGTTTTCACAGAAACTCGGTGTGCGATCGGGATTAAAAATAGCCTATATGTTAATCCAGGTCACAATCTATCTGTCTTCCAAATTTCAGACAAATCCGTTCAGCCATTCGAGCGTGAAAGAGTAACAAACATCCATACATCCATACTTACAAACTTTCGCTACTATAATATTAATAGGATACTAGCAGCCCGCCCCGGCTGCACAGTTATGAAATATACTTAAAAACGTTCCTCTTCAATCACTTTATTAAAAAAACCATCAAAATCCGTTACGTAGTTTTAAAGATTTAAACATACAAAGGACAATAGGACAAAGGACATAGGGACAGAGGAAGCGACTTTGTTTTATACTATGTAGCGATTTTTTTACTTAACTGTCAATTTATTGACATTCGTGGGTACTGTAAGTACCAATCTAGCCTAACTGCACTCGTTCATTAATCGTATGAGATTCAAATCAGTAGAGTTACTCTCTTAGCTCGATTCATGCAATATTGGAAACTGGAATCGAGTTTGTCATTTTAGGTACTGTTGTGCCAACAACAACAACAAAATAGGATTAGGATATGAGACTGGATATCGGAGAAGCAAACTATATCATACGGAATTCCTCAAGGTAGTATTGTTGGACCTACTCTCTTTATTCTCTATGTAAATACGTCGTCGTCGTCGACGACATAAATATGTCGTCTTAAACTCAACAAGGGTCGGATGGTAGCCTTTGCGGATGACACTGCTCTATTATTTTCTGCCGACACTTGGGAATTTGCCTTTGGTCAAGCACAGCGTGGTCTAGACTCGGTTACATTTGGTTCAATTTAAATTTATTGTCACTTAATTGTAATAAAACAAATACACGTTATTTACAAATAAAAGTAATAGAAATATCCCATTAAACAACAAAATATTTACGCATTCATGCAATCATTCAAACATAGATATTTGCAGTTGCCCTTCACTAGAGCAAGTTGACAGTTTTAAATATTTAGGCGTGATTATTGACTTTTAGCTTTCATATAAATCTCATATATCTATATA
>NJDC01004332.1:19985-51109 GCA_002245475.1 Calephelis virginiensis
GCTACTTGGTTATGCCTGTGCAAGTACTCGCCGTTGGCAAGATGAGAACAACCGGAAATAATATATCTAATGGACTCACCAGGACGATGGCACGCTCGACATATGTCAACCGTACCATCCCTCATGATGTTATTATTATTATTATTATTATTTATTTATTTATTTAATAGCAAACAATACATTATATTAGCCGATTCGTTGAATTTGTTTACAACTGAATGTTAATAATCCGCTAGTAGGTACTATGTTTAAAAGTACCTAAAATGACATAGTCGGTTCCAATCTCTAATTCGCAGGATATTGAGATTGAAAAGTAACCCTAAAATAAGCCAAAAAATCACGAAGTATATCGTAGGGGAAGAAGGGGGTTGTTGCGAGACATCACGTTTGCTTATTTTTTTTATTGAAGGCGCGTTTACTAAACTGCAAATATCCACTTGTTAACTGTTGAAGAAAGCCTTACATTTACATCACATTTTTTTATAATTGTTTTTTTTCCTTTTTGTTATTATTTTTCTTTTTTATTTCCCTTTGTTCTC
The DNA here is from genome assembly GCA_002245475.1 of Calephelis virginiensis. Lineage (NCBI taxonomy): Eukaryota > Metazoa > Arthropoda > Insecta > Lepidoptera > Riodinidae > Calephelis > Calephelis virginiensis. The sequence goes on from NJDC01004332.1 coordinate 20,525, forward strand.
GTCTCTGGTCTAGTGATACATGTTCTCATGAGGCCCTGAATTCGATTTCCGGGCTGAGCAACAACTCGACTCAATTACAATTTTTAAGAAACAACGTTTTCCAGAATATGATAAGTGCCCGTTTGACGAAATGTGTTTGCCACTTATGTCAGTGTGGAACTTAGCGTCTTCGGCTAGTCTCTGTCTACCTCTTCTGGGATGCGGGCATGAGGATACTGACTGTTGCTAATTTTCCTTCGCTAATTTCAAGCCACTTAAAATCAAGCTGAATAATTTAGAGGCAGTAAAACATGAGAAAACGACTTCAATTAGGTATTTAATTACCATGTTGATATTTTTTGTAAGAAGTTAATAATTTATCAATAATTTATTGGTGATTAAGCATAACACAAAACGACTAATTTAATGTTGATAACACTTATGTGGTACCATCACGGAATCATGACCTACTTTTCTAAAAAAAAAAACAATCAGTTTTTTATTGGCCAAACAATCGCATAAAAATACAAAAAACATAAAGCCGAATTGATAGCCTCTTAATTCTGGAGTAAATTAAAAACTACACGTGATATTGAACGACTCGCCGTCCCCCAGGGGAAAAGGGAGAAAGAAAATGCTAAAAAAGTATCACGTGATTAAATGACATTTTAATATTAATATGTTAAGCAAAAACTTTGGACCCCTTTTTACGAAAATTGCGCGGACGGAGGAGAATGAAATTTGGCACACTTATAGTTTATGTGTAGGATAGGTGCAGAACACTAACATTTTTCAATAATAGTGCTTATAAAGAAATCAAAAAATAAAACATTACACATGTACTACCACGCATTTGGCACACAAATATATTGATAACGATAAAATATCACAGATGGCGCAAAAACTATATTCATAAAGTTTGGAAACAATGTAATTGTTCTTGATAACTGAAGATGGTGTTCTTATCAAAAAGATAATTAACAATAGAACCTTAATAATGTTTGAAAATTATATCTTAATCAATCCTTGGAACCGGTACGAAAAGTACGGGTTCTGTACCGGTATTTAGCGGTTCTTGCTATTTCGAAACCTGGATAACGATTCCAAAGAGGGTACCGGTATTTCGTATTCCGGTACCAACCCGATACCGGTACCTAACAAGTACCGGTACTAATACAGATAAAAACCGGTATACAGTTAAGGTACCCGTTAAATAAACGGTTTTAACCCGTTTTAGGTATCTGTATTATTTTAATCTCTCATGAAGGAATAGAGATATCTTCGATTGAAGAAAAAATTATACGTAATATATTTTGTTGTACCGGTATTATTGAACCAGTACCGGTATAAAAACCCTTAAACCACTAGTACCGTTACTAAGTCTAGTACCGGTACAAACATTACAGGTAACACCTTGGTATCGGCATTGCTTCAAGGTAATTACTACTGGCTCCTAAACAATACCGGTATTTCAAGCCCTGATTTCAATAAATTATATTAAATAACTTGTACTCGTAATTTAAATGTATTATGGTCGAATTTAGACTTCTGGGCGACTACTAGTTTTAATTATTACTGACTGCACTGGTATAATGATCCAGTGACCATTTCAGTAATCTCAAAAAAATTGCTTGTATTTTTTTGTAAATATGGAAACGTCTACGACTTTGCAGAATATCTTGGATCTTTGACCTAATTATCTAAACAGTACGGACGGGTCAACTCCGTATATCACAAAACAATACTAAAGCGATAGTGATGACGATAGCGTTCGCGTTCCAACTTCAAAGTGCCATTTATATTTTACAAACTGTTTATACGTAATTAGCACACACTAGCCGATTCGTTGAACTTCGATTTTTATATTGGAATAGGTAAGACGGTGGTACCAATCCACCTATTCAGATGTCACGGTGTTAAAGAAGGCTTATGATTTACATACACACACATAATACAAAACAAAAAAAATGAGATGTAATAGAAAATAATGAATAAATTATTACCAAATTTCGTAAGTAACCCCTTTAGTAAGTAACCCCTTTGGGACACAAAGTACCTACCTGCCAAATTCCGTTACATCGGTTTACTAGATTTAGCGTGATCACGGTAGGATATAATAAACACACAGACAGACAAAAAAACTAAAACTGCATGAAACTTGATCTGCTGCCTACTTTTAGTCGCCTGCATCTATTATTTTAAAAATCTTCAAGGTACAGAATTTATTCTTCTACAAATTTATTATAAGTGTATTGATAAGTATAGATACAAAGATAATAAACAAAGCGTACCTACTTAAAATTTCAACAAATATATGTAAAAATAAATTCTTATTTCCCTTTGTCATCGCATCATAAACGTGGAACAATTTTGATATTTTTTTTGTTGTGTTAATAAAAAATATACATGAAAAGGAAATCTCGGAAAATAGGAAAAATGATATTTTAATTCTTGCCCACACAGACTGTCAGTGTTACCTTTCAATATTAAGCGGTAAGAAGCCAGCTATATCGTCTAGTTTATGTTGATCATTTGTGTTTATAAATTACGCGTCACGTTGTTTGTCCGCCATGGACTCCTAAACACCGATTTTATTAACCTTTTGCGCAGAGTATGCAGTTTGACCCAACTTGAAAACAGGGTAGCTTACATCTTAGTTTATAGTAACAATATTGTGTTATTGCAAAATGTTTATTTATTATCTAATACTACAATGTATTGTAACAAAGACCGTAGCTATAGCAACGAGTTGCCGGCTCCGCTTGTTGAATAAACATTATAATTATTATCAAAAGTCACTTTTACTATTTTACCGTCAGGTCTTCAAAATTTTAATGTCTTAATCGCCTCTGTGGTCTAGCGGTTCAGGTGTTTGACTTGACTGTATGAAGTCCCGGGTTCGAATCCCGGGTCGAGCAACAAAAAGAAAATTTGGGTTTTCCAATTAGTTGCCCGGGGTTGGATATGTGCCTATCACATTGTGGGACTTAGTGTCTTCGGCTAGTCGTTTGTGCCCTAGTTGTGCCTCTGCCTACCTCTTCAGGGATATGGGCGTGAAGATACTTTTTAATTTCTTATTTTGATTTCTTATTGAGAGAGCTATGCTCGGTGTTTCTCTGCGAGATATGATTCGTGATTCGGTGATTCGCAAGAAAACGAGAGTAATCGACATAGTTCATAAAGTCAGCAAGCTGAAGTCGCAATGGGCAGGCCACATTACTCGCAGAACCGACAACCGCTGGGGAAGAAAGGTTCTCAAGTTGCAGCCCCGCACCGGAGGACGTAGTGTTGGACGACCTCCCACCCGGTGGACTGATGATCTGGTCAAAGTCGCGGGGAGTCGCTGGATACAAGCGGCTGGTGACCGTGACTTGTGGCGCTCTTTGGAGGAGGCCTATGTCCAGCAGTAAGCGTTCTCCGGCTAATGATGATGATGATGACGATTTCTTATTTTCTTATATCTTTTGTTGAAGGATTTACGATATTAAGCTCTTCCAAAGGAACCGTTTAGATATGACGATAAAAAGTGGCATTTGTCACTGTTCACATACGAAATGCATGTTGCAAAAGCTTCCACTAAATATAGACAAAACTCACACCTAATAAAAGCAAACAGGTCTTTCAATCGTTTGTTCAATAATCTGGATATTGATCCATTTATAATCAACGTTCTTAAAGCTGGCGATGCTACAGCAACAATTACTTTTTAAAAAGACGTATAAATAAGACCACATAATATATTCCGGGGTATATTTAAAGTTTGTTGGTCCGGGTCTCCTGTGTGACCGTCTGCCTTCCTGTCAGGCAGATCAGAAGGCGAGCAAAGTTTAAACGGATTATTACCAACAAGACTGCTGGTGGTAGAGTACCGTTCCTCAACACTTCTGGGTAAAGAGTCACCATTTTATCTATTTCTTTCGTCATATAGACGGTTTCATTTTCAGTTCGATGAGTAAGTTAACAAGCAGACTTATCGACTCTGTGGTCTAGCGGTTCAGTTGTTGGACTGGACTGCATAAGGTCCCGGGTTCGCATCCCGGTTCGGGCAACAGAAAAAAATTGTTTTTCCAATTATCTAATAAAAGACGTTGCTCGGGATTGGATATGTGCCCGGTTGGCGATAGGCTTGCCACCTATCACATTGTGGGACTTAGTGTCTTCGGCTAGTCGTGGGTGCCTTGGTTGTGCCTCCGCCTACCTCTTCGGGATATGGACGTGAAGATACTTATACAATTTGCCTAACATTTCGACCACATGACGGCGACGCACCTACAACATATATGGTGTTTATAGGCCACGGTTATCTCTTACCATCAAGAGAGCCTTCTGCTTGTTCACTATTTTATTACATAAAAAATATGTAAATAGCCTTGTTTATAATAATTTTATTGTAATAATGTGTGAGCAGCAACTATATTATTATCTCAATTGTTGTTGTTAGTTGTTTGTAAAAAATTAAAATAAACTGAGTAAGTACCTACTTAATGTTGAATACTTTCGCATATTCTTATTTTTATCACTACAGTTATTTAAGATTTTTAAACAAATAACATATATAAAGACGATAAAAAAGATGTTATTAATTTAAAAACAGTTGGGGTTTCTAAAAACATATTGAAAACTTGCTGTCCCGGTGAACTTCGTTCCATATATTTTTTTTATTGATAATGGAACGCAAACAAGCAGAAGAAGCAGGGTTTCCTGCTAGTAAGAAATTCACGCCGCCTAGAGACTCCAAAGGTAATGACGATGCGTTGCCAACCTGAGGCCGGGATGTTAAGCCTCGAGCAAAAGTAAGTTTACTGGCTACTTTAACTTCCGAACCGGAACACGTCCACGGCTAGCATTGGACGTTATGGTGGCAGGAATAGGTAAGGCGGTGGCACAAATCCGGGTGAGTCACTGCGAAACTCTACCACCTAGTAGGATGTCACGGTGCTAGTGACGGTAAGCCTATGCTCGCATTTTACGAGCTGCCTTGCAGGAAGGCATATGGTCTATTCTCCAAAGGGCCCCGGACCAACACGGAGAAAAATATGTTTCGTTTGTAAGGTAATACTAAAAATGTTTTTTTTCTTTTTTTTATCTTTTAAACCTTATCTGGACTTCTAAAAATAATTAAAAACCAACATTAGCAAAATTGGTCCAGCTGTTATCGAGTTTTAGCGAGACCACCGAAAAGCAAATGATTTTTATATGTTTTTTGAATTTTTTTAGGGCGAAAATTATACTAAATCATACAATTAAAAAGAAGACGGGTTGCACTCCGGGAAGTGCCGGCAGAAGTTAAAACTTGAATATCAACGTTGTGCAATTTTGGTATTTTGGAATGGTTAGGGAATAATTTTGCACGAATTGCTTTAATTATCAGTATGAAAGTACTATCATTTATGCACAAATATTATTTTCATATCAATAACCTGCGTTTGGCTTGACAAAAACTCGCTAAAGTACGACTACGTGACGGCTAGGAGCGTCGTCATATTATCTGTATAACGAACATTGCTCGTCTACACATAAAGCTTATTTTCAAGATGGAACAAATAAATCAATATCTGTAGATATTATACGTATCTGCAGTGGTATCTGCTATCATGTTGTCTTGTGAGAATGTAATGGTGTATTATCCATTGCGACTCCTATACTCTTCAGAAATATCTAAGCAATACAAAAACAGCAATGAATCAACCATTTTTTTACTCATTCCAAAAAAGGTGCGCAACGCCGCTAAAGAGTTTTCACTTCAAAAGTTATTACGTATTCCCCAGCAAAAGCCGCACATGCACACACACACGCACGCGCACACACACATGCGCAATTGACTATTTAAATTAGTTTTTGTTATGCTTCCGATTTATTTAATAAAGATGAGTCGTCGTTTTTAATTGCGCGTATTTGAATAACATTAGTTATCTATTATCTAAGTATTTATTTGAACTTATTTTTATTAAAGATAATAATATGTTTTTAGTGTTTTCTATTTAAAAATAATCGGGTGAAAACTTCTACGATTTGGTTTTAATTGAATAAAACAAAACAAATAGTAAATATTTAACAATTAGTTAATAGTTGACGTGTTTCGGTTCGGAGAATAAGGTACCTAGGCGCTAAACTTAAAATACTTTTGCTCGAGGCCTAACATATCCGTCTCAGGTTGGCAACGCACCGTTACCACCTTTGGTGTCTCTAGGCACCGTAAATTACTTACCATCAGGAATTCCATCTACTTGTTTGCGTTCCAATATCATAAAAAAATGTTTAGATATTTTACGGTACTACTATTTAAAATTATGCTCTTGGGCTTAACACTTTTTACACTTTATACTGTTATTTATAAATTGGCTGACCTAATCTATATTTCAGCGAAATGATTAATTATGTGTAATATCAACTCTATATAGATATCTTTAAAATACATTCGGATTTCCGAAACTTGACGAATATAGCCGAAGTGCATAATTTAAATAGCTACTTTATGTACACATTATTCTATCACATTGTGGGACTTAGTGTCTTCGGCTAGTCGTGGGTGCCTTGGTTGTACCTCTGCCTACCTCTTCGGGGATATGGGCGTGAAGATACTTTTTTTTTGTTTTTTTTTTACTTTATGTAATTCCATAACATACCTAACACTGCCTATTCTGAGATTTGCTGCTACACTGACCATAACCATTCACAGAGACCTGATGTTATAAAGTGGATGAAATTCAAAAGGCCTCGCTATAAGACTTTGCGTAGGAAACCTACTATCTACTTCGCAGTATCCCACAGATAACAAGTTACCCTCGACATTTGTTTTGTTTCAAAACCGAAACCGAAAATCCGACGTTACGTCGACTGTGACCAATGACTGACGACCAGATGATGTAATAAAAGTCTTAAGCCCAAAATAAAGATCAACGATCTCGTCAAAGTTTCAAGCAACCTGTAGAAGACGGAGAAACGGGAAAATTGAAGATCAGAAAAATGCTAGTACTACTATTGCACTGAAAATAGACGGCATTTATAACATCTATGGTGTCTACAGACCGCTTATAACTTTTTGTAATCAGGAGGTACGTATGCTTGTTTGTTAAATTGTCAATTAAAAATGGATTTTTGATGGTTACAATTTCCATGCAACAAATATACACTTTAGTTTTTTTGATATTTTAAAAGTACAGGCGTCATATTAAAACATGTTTTTTTGAATGACTAATTTGTTGCTAACCTCGCAGTTTTTACAACTTCACCGAGCTTTGTGGGCCGAGCAGAGTGCCCTAAAACATGTATGATAAGTACTGCCATAAAACGTAGATGTACTTAATATATAAAAATATTAGCATTTCCTGCGAACTTAGTTCCACCCATTCAGCTTTTTATGGCAAAATTAAAATGTTAGTTTTTCTAGTTTTCTCGCAGTTCAACGGGATAAAATGTTTTCTATGTCCGTCTCCTGGTTCAAAGCTACTTTCCCATCAAGTTTCAGCCAAATCTAATTAGCCGCTCTTGAATTATATATAGTGTAATAATAGGTTTATAATATAGTTTAGGTCAATAAAGGCTAATAATAGGTTTTCATATTCATTTTATTTCATTACCCATTTCGTAAAATATTTGCACATTCCAAAATGTCAAAATATGCAACCATTACCCATGAATAAATATTTGAAAGGATTCTGTGAAATTATTTAAAAAAAGTTTCTTCAAACCAATATCTCCGAAGAAGTAGAGAGAGACAAAACCAAGGCACCCACAACTATCCAATCCCAGGCAACGTTATTTTTATTAAAAAATTGAAAATACACATTCTTTATTTTTTTTTTGTTGCCTGATCGCGAAATTGTTTAATTATATAAAAAACATTTTCATTAAAATGTTGTTAAGACCTAGACCAACTCGTTGTTCTATAGGTAGAAGCTGGTTAGATGTCATCGAGAGACAACCATCATCTATGCCTATACACCATAAATAAAAGTACTTATTTCCTGATGGTAAGAAATGCACGCTTGCCATGCACCATTACCACCTTGGGTGGTCCAAGGTGGTAATGGTGCGTTGACAAAATGAGGCCGGAATATTACGCCTGGAGCTAAAATAAGTTTACCGGCTAGCTTGTCCTCCAAACCGTAACACGTCAATTGCAAGCACTGACGTTATGGCAGAACTAAGGCGGTGGTACCAATCCGGACGAGTCGCTGCGAAACTCTACAACCTAGTATAAGCATGGTATAATATTAAAGTAACGAAGTAAATACATTATTCTAATTATACCGTGTGAGGGTTTGTAGTTGAGTAGATTAGTTGTTTATTGTCCATTGGTTGAAGTGTTAGCGTACACTATTTATACCACCGACAACTAAAGCCGAAAATTTAGGTTCGACTTCCGAGTTTGATTTGTATTTACAAATTGTAGGTCGTGGTTAAAACGTCGATAACATTGGTCGTCGGTCCAGTCCAGTCAGCACTGGATCTGCGAGATTGTCGCCAAACGTCAGAGCAGAACAATTTCATATTATACTCTTCAGCTGTGACGTCTGTTATCTAAAGTTACCTTAAACACAACACTGACAGGACAAACTGTATCTTCAGCTTCGCGGAGGACTGTTTACACAGTTTTATCACTTTAGTTTTAATCACTGGGCTCCAGGCTGGAAACAATCTATACCTTCTCTTTTGCTTTTTTATACTTTTTGTCGACTCTGTGGTATAGCGGTCCAGGTATTGGATATGACTTCGTGAGATTGCGGGTTCGATCCCAGGTCGACAAGAAAAAGAAAACGCGGTCTAATTTAAAAAAAAATGTTGCTCGGAATTGGACCTATCACATTTTGGGAGTTATTTGTTCCCTGGTTGTCCCTCAGCCTACTTCTTCGGAGATATGGGAGTGATGATATTTTTTATTCCTGTCATATTGGCCTGGGAAAATAATGAATTTTGGTCAGCAACTGTGGAGCATATTTTGGAAACTGAAAATAATCAGTAGATCGAATTCCACTGTCGTCGGGTTTTATCGACCGAACGTCATCATTTTCCCAAGCTAGTATGAATACCAACTAAAATAAAAGAAAAACAAAAAAAACAATTCATGGTTACGAATTGTTACCAACCTGAAATCTATATTTGCAAAAATTCAAATGGAGGTGGTACACTGAAGAGGTGACAATGTGTCACAGAGTAAATTACATTTTTTTTTAAAGAATGCACCATCTACCTCGTAATATAAATCAGTAGGGCTACTCTGGAATCTCTATATCATGCTGATTGGAAATTGGAATCGTATGATATCATCTTAGGTACCTACTTTTAAACACAGTTCTAGCGGATTATTTATATTTCACTACAAATAAATACAGCGAATCCGATAATATAATTTATTGTTAGTCCACTATTAACTAAATGTTAATAATTCTCCAGTATTTTGTTCAAGAGTACCTAAAATGATATTTCCCCCGGGTTGGTCCGGACTCCTTTGCAGAAAAGACCATCTGCCTTCCTGCCAGGCAGCTTGTAAAAGGCGAGTATAGGCTTACCGTCACTTACATCGTGACATCTGACTAGGTGGTAGAGTTTCGCAGCGACCCACCCGGATTGGTACCACTGCCTTACCTATTCCTGCCGCCATATCGTCAAGACGTGTTCCGGTTTGGAGGGTAAGGTAGCCGGTAAACTTACTTTTGCTCGAGGCCTAACATCCCGGCCTCAGGTTGTCAACGCACCATTACCACCTTTGGCGTCTCTAGGCGACGTGAATTTCTTACCATCAGGAAATCCATCTGCTTGTTTGCCTTCCAATACCATAAAAAAAACTTAATTCCAATTTCCAATATTACATGATTCGAGCTTCAAGAGTATTCATACTGTTGTGTAATAAAAAGACTGGTTGCTTTTTTATTTTTATTTTTTAATATTACGTAACATCTATTTTACAATTCTTTGGCATTAAGTTAGTTTTACATAGTAACTATTAAAAATACTGATAAGTATTATTATTAAAAGTAAGATTAGTTTGATGGCAAAAGCTTATAATACTATTTTAAAGGTTTGGTCACACACGCGTTGTCATTCTATCCACTTCTTATTTAAGTATCATAAATTCTAAAAACAATAATGAAGATGATGACTTAGGAAATTACGAAGATGCTACTGACCTTGACTTATTAGTATTTACCCTATACCGTTTGTCGGACAACACAGGAAGAAAGCGCTGACTACTTAACCAACGCTTCCCGGCGAGAGCCTATATGCCTATAGCCTATGAATTTTTCCAAGGTCTAATTTATGTCTATGCTAAAATTTATTTAAATAAATTCATTTGTTTCGACTTCAAAATGGAACATCCATACAAACATACACTCATCGACTCTTATATAATATAATAAACATGCACTACCAAGGCTTTAAAAATTTAACAAAAATAGCTGGTCGGCAATACCATACGCACCATAAAACTTTTATCGTAGTTTCAATTTAGATATTTACAGAATATTACTTAATTTTCGAATAAATAAGCTATTTTTTTTATTTACCGCTGGAATTTGAGTTATTATTATAAAACTCAAGTTTTCAATATCTGTGTGATATAATTTAATAATCTCATTTTGTACAAATATATTATTTATGTGCGTTTATTATAGAAGAAAAACCTATTCCGAAAACTACTAATAGTTCTCTCATTTCTTTGATTTTGAAAGCTGTTTTCAAAATAAATTTTTTTATATAATTATGGAAACAATATTGGTCGTTTAAAAGATCAATGACCTATTTTCTCCCTCTAGCACTTTTTTGTTTTAAACTAGAGGATACAATTACAAGTTCTTTTGTCCTAAACTTGCTGCGGTATTCTTAATCCAGCTAACATATGATGCTACTCTAGTATAGACTCCAGGTCGTGCTCGTCTTGCGCACCCTGACCCCCATGATACCACACCTTGAAGATGCCATCGGTTGTCTTCCATACAGGCTAGAGGACCTCCGGAATCACCTCTGCAAGCGTCTACGCCACCAGATAATATACCTAAAACATTTCATTCATTTTATCTATGATCAAAGTATACCTATAGGTGGTGAATTCCTAAAACCGCTCATCTGGCAACCACCCAGGCTAACTTTACCATAACATGAATAAAGCGTGTGTGTATAGATTAGTAGATAGGTATGTTTAAATTCAGATTCATCGTACTCTATCTCTTGAGGAGCCGTACATCAAGCCAGTTGTAAAAACCATATCTGCCGATACATGTTGATAATTATTTCAAGCACGGTCAGCGCTATATGGCTATATAATTAATGTTTTTTGTTTTAATTTATGAAGTATTTTGTGAATACGTTTGGTCAGCATAATAATATGAGCCTTTGAGCGATGTTCTAAGTACTGTAAGACAGTGCGTATTCTGTACGTAGTACCAACTAGGTGCTTATTCAGTGCCACCACGTTTTCTTTTTCTACCGCCGCGGCCGTAACGTAGTTTAACGTCATGGTAAATATTACATTCGTTCTTGTTGTGTCCCAGTTTTATGAGTAGGTCACATACCCAGAAAAGTTGTTTACTTCAAGTTTGAGGGTTTCCATCAATTTCCCTGGGGAATATTACTACTACTACTACTACTACAATTACTAGCAACATATTCTGATTTGGTGTAAGAGTAGAATGTCAATATAAATCTAAAAACTACCACCGGATTAGAACTCGGCCAAGCGGCGGCGTAAAATAAAGCGGCTCCATGGAAATACTCGCCTCAAATAATAAGAAATTGAATTTGGTTTATATATAAACAGTCATCATTGGATTCTTCTTTTTCAAACTTGATACTCGATACTGTCTGCCAATGCCGCAAGGAAATTTCCTCAAAGGTGTGTGTGTGTGTTTGTGTGTGTATGTGTATATGTGCATGTGCGTGTGCGTGTGCGTGTGCGTGTGCGTGTGCGTGTGCGTGTGTGTGTTTTAAAAGAAAAAGTAAATAAAAGTAACGAAAACGATCTTACCCGCACACAACATAGAATCTAATATCGCTTGCTGTCTGCCTCCTAGAACTTGGCTCTTTCTACAAGTTGCCAAGTCCAGTATAGGAACAGCTGCAGCTCTCAACACTGGTGCAAAATTTTCTGTACCCTCTGAAAAAAAAACAAAATTTTAACTTAACTTAGGTTAACACAGGTTTTTAAGGTTAAACGGGAGGGGGCGGCAACCCACTCCCCGACCGCAAATAGACCCTAATTTATATTTTCTTTGACATTTACTATGCTCTCTTCCTTTTACAATGGGTTTTAATACTATTCGTTTTTTATTTCAAACATTTTTAAAACTAAGTAGTCTGAAATACTTTGAAGATAGATGCAGCGTCTCTCACTCTATATTTGCCATGGTACATCACTATCATACGGCCAAGGTACCTTACCTTACCTTTACCTTTACCTTTACCTTTGCAAATCTACCGACTACTAAACCTCCAGCACGATAGAGCAAGGCTGCTGCACTCGTGTTATGAAATAAGACTGACTGCACTAGTAGAATAGTCCATTAAATTCAAACACTGGAATACCATTAGCTTACGTTAGAGTCGTCACATCCCCAAGCTCAAAATCACAATATGTGTGTAATAATGTGTATTTGTCTGACTGAAGCCGAAAACCAGTGTTGAAGTACATTAAACCTGAACAGATACTGAGCTTTTCCTTGGCGGACTCATGTTACCACACTCTGTTTCAATATCTTAATATAACTTTTAATGTCCTTTATTTAAGTTGCTTTAAGATTTCTAGTTGTTTTTTTCTGTTAATGATGTGTGGAAAGTTTTAGTCTGTTATGTTTTCTTTCTTTCTTTCAAAAGGTTCACGTTCAAGAAAGGAGAAAGGGAAGCGGAAAGTTAGAAAAGAAAAGCGGACTTCGAGTTTCCACACTACTGGAAGCGGATTTAATACCAGTACGATGGTGATGTTAGTCTTGCATTACTGTACTCACCTTCTTGATATCCCCACCCACTGACTGTACACCAGCTGCCAGTGGTGTCATCTTCGTCTGGCAGACAGATTGGTCTGACGTGAGTGTTAAACTGCACTCCCCCACCAGACCGAGAGACCAGGATCACGGCGATATCATTACTGTGAGGACCATCTAAATAAAAAATATATTTTGTAGGATTATTGATTAAAATTTTACAACACCTACGACTTTACATGATTTTTCAAAGAACTGCGCGACAAATAAAATGGATTTCTCTGCCAGGCAGTTCGTAAGAGGCGACTGGTTAAAATGTAGGTTGTTACAGTTGCTCGATTCATGCTATATTGGAAATTGTAATTGAGTATGTATTTTTTTTTTACTTTTATGATATTGGAAGGCAAACAAGCAGACCTGGAAGAAGGGTTAAATGATGGTAAGAAATTCTCGTCGCCTAGACACCAAAGGTGGTTATGGTGCGTTTCCAACCTGAGGCCGGGGTGTTAGACCTCCAGCAAAAGAAAGTTTACCGGCTACCTTATCCTCCGAACCGGAACACGCCAACGGCCAGCACTGACGTTATGGCGGCAGGAATAGGTAAGGCGGTGGTACCAATCTGGACGAGTCGCTGCGAAACTCTTATCACCTAATCAGATGTCACGGTGTTAGTGACGGTAAGCCTATGCTCGCCTTTTACAAGCTGCCTTGAAGGCAGATGGTCTATTCTGCAAAGGAGCCCAAACTAACACAGGGTAACAACAACCAACAAAACCACTAGTGGTAGAGTACTACACAGGAATTTCTCGGGTAAGAATCCACCGCCCTATGTAGTCCTGCCTGACTCAGTCATGTTCCGATTTAGCGAGTAAGGGAACAAGTAGACTTGCACAATAGACCTAACAGCCTGCACGTAGGGTTGCGACGCACCTGTAACATCTATGTCTATAGGCCACAGTTGTCTGTGCTTGTTCGCTAACCCACCAAATTAATAAGACAACAAAAATATACGCACTTCTTTTTAATTCGATAACACTGATGTTAGACAGACCGAAATTTGGCCCGGGTAAAAAAATATAGGATGTTTTTTCTCATTGATTTTATGCTGATTTTTGTATGATGGTCTCGTATAGTGTGAAAGAAAAAAAACTCCAACGGTAGGAAAATTATTATAACCCCGAACAATAATAAATAAAAAAGTTTTTTTTAAAAACCAATAAATAATATACTATTCTATTGACCTCAGTAGCTAGGTAAGTTTTCGAACTACCTAATCAAACCTGATTCCTACCTGAGTACCTAAGTCTAAGTACCTAAGACCTACACTTAAGTTGGCGTCGGCGCCAATCTATCAACGAAAATCTTTAAGAAAATTGATAGAAAAAAGCCTTACTTTGCGGAAATTCATATTTAAATCCAAATAAAATTATTTAATTTGCAATTTGACACCAAAAAAATATATATTATGGCGTGACAAAACAGGCAAAACAGTGCGTTATGAATGAATTGGACTTTTTGTTGGTGCTAATTAAACAGTTTATTACACCAACAATAAAACATACGCCACGTCATGTTGTGTGGAGCTGGATATATTTGAGGGGTTTTAGCTTCCCAAGCACAGGGCAAGCAAGCAAAATAAAATACCTTGAGCTTTTTGACTATTTCAAGTGAAGGTCTTGAATATAATAGAGTTATTTATTAAATAATGTTATTTAGAGGTTTTGAAAAAAAATACTACTACTTTAACCAATACTAACTAATCTTATGCTACTATTAGCCTATAATCCCGATATCTAAACAGGTTTTCATAGGTGAGATAAAAAAATGTAATATGCAAGCGTGGCCGTGGGCAACGAGTAGTATATAACTCAGTCCCTGCCAAATATGATCGTAAATTTGAACGAAAGCGTCATGACCTAATAATGGACTTAAAGTAAGCCACATTGCGTAATCTTTGTTTTGTATTCACAAATGCATTGGTCGTGAAGGTAAATGTACCAAATGGGCCAAGATGACATTTAGCCTCTGTCCCCAGACATTACACGACGATATGTAACGACCAATATCAATAACCCATTTCCAGATAAAGATAGGCCTCCTAGAGTTTTGTTGCTAAGATACTTTTGTTAATTATTGAAAAAAGGCATAGGTTACTTAGCAACGATCTAAAATAGGACGATCTCTCTTATCTTAGGTAGGTTATTAATATTGGCCGTAAGGCTACTCGGCCATCCGACTAACCCACTTTCAATAAAGCTAGGATATTTTTAAGCATTGATATCGATCAAGCACAAAAGTGCCATACTCGTTACACAATCATGATTTAAAATTTTAAAAATTGATATATTATCTTCCCCATGTTGGGTCCACTGAGTAGAACAGACCATCTGCCTCTCTGCCAGGTAGCTCATAAGAGGCGAGCAGAAGTTAAATAGATCGTAACCAGCTAGTCTATTTATGGTTAAGTGCAGCAGGTTTCCCGGGTAGGGGATCCAACGCATTACCTATTAATACTAACATAATGACTCTGTCAAGTTTCAGTCTGGAGGATACATAGAGACTTGCATACCAGGCATAAAACCCTGGAGCCCTTGTGGGTCCTTTTAGTCTCTACCTGTTGTAAGAGGCGACTAAAAGGGACTGTGAGATAATTGATGGGGGGCTTAAAAAGCTTAAAAAGCAGCCCGCGGCGTCTATTTTTTTGTGAGGTGGATTATGTATTAATCTATAATTATATTACAACGAAATCCTTGCCAGAACCGCACTTTCATGATTTACCAACTGATAACCAACATATATAATACTCCTAGCTTTGAGGAAAGCATCTTAGATGGTTCACTAGCTCTCCTACAAACTTGTACGGCCCTGATGATGCTTAAATAGCTAAACACCTAATATTAGTTTAGAATGGCCATAAGATCTGTTTAACACTTTTTTCTACAATGTCTTACAACGATTTTACCTCGCCTTCCAGTATTTGTTGTCGAGAATAATATATACAACCTTTTCAATATTTAGTCCTTATCCTTTCAACCGTAACTAATAATAAATAAATAAAATTAGGAAATATTATATATTAAGTACTTACTTTTTCGGAAATTCGGATGTGTTACTACTTTTTCCGCGTAGAATCTGTTTTCATGTTTGTCTTGAACTTTTAAGCGATGTTCGCCGAAGAGTATTCTTATGTGGTCCAACTGTAATGGTTGCTGAAAATAAAAACATATATGTTACTGGAAAAATCATACAAATTAATCTTACTCCTAAGTAAGTAAATGTAATAAATACCCAAAACCGTAATACAGATGTTAATTATTATCATACATATGTATGCCCATGGCAAATCGAAAACGAGCCGCGGTTGGTAGGTTGAGTTAAATGTTAAGGATGGCGCAGACTATTGACGGTACGGTGCGTGTTAGGTCGAGGCGCTTCGCATTACAAAATACACACAGGTGGGCCGCGCCACATCGCATCGGCCGATTTTTGTTACTCAATACCAAAGGTTACACTAAAACAGAAGGGTAAAAGGGGAAAGGAAAAATGGCGCCTTTGGTAGTTGTCGTACAAAACTTTAGCGTGAAGCGTTCCTGTATTCACGTGACTAATATCGTTTTAACTCTCCTCTTTAGGGAATGTAGCCCGTAGTGGTAATCCAACCCGGAAAACTCCGCCGAGATGCGGCTTTGCAAAGTGTGCGTTGCGCCCTACAAAATGTATGAAAGCGATCTAGGCGGACTATTGCGCTGCGATGCGCCCCTTTCCGACCCGCCCAAATGTGCGCTATCCTTTGAAGCACTAGTAGAGTGCTGTACAGCAACTTTCCAGAACAGGAAGACTAACCATAATTACAGTGAGATGTTCCAGCCAGGTGGGTAGGGTAGCCGTTTGGCTTATACCATAGTCGAATATCTCGGCCACAGGACAGCGACGTACATATAACATTTCTGGCGTCTAAGGACCACGGTTGTCTCTTACCATCAGGATAGCCGTATGCTTGTTCTTTGTCTTAGTATATGAAAAACTCACTTTATCAAAACAGTGGGCAGCAGACACCACGAGTCGCTCAGCGATGACAGCGCCCCCACAGTGATGCTCAAATGTCAACTTATCAGGATCCAGCATCTGTATTTCTACCTGAAAAATCATTAAGATTCATATTTGTCCCTAAAACTGGACAAAATTAGAAATAATATAAATAATAAGAAAGTGTAAAAAAATTGCAAAGGACGAGTCAATATGGCTATCAAGGTCAAAAAGTTATTAAATGTCTTGTAGAGTCAAGCATCTAACTCTACACGCTTCAACTCTACAAAACCTGAAACCATAAAGTTACAAAGAAGAGTTAATATGGCTCGCACGGTCAAAAAGTTATCACATGCCATGTAGAGTCGAGCGTCTAACTCTACACGCTCTAACTCTACAAATATATACATATTATATACTCACACAAAAAAGTTACAAGTTTTTTGTTATTTGTGTGCTAATGCTACTCTATTTTTTTAACAAACAAGTACCAAAAAATTGTTCTGCCATTGCAATTGGTCCACGGAAGCAACATAAAGTTATATCACCAATCAGAACGCTTTGTGGTCATTGTCAAACTCAAAATCTATTTACTCACATGGATCTATACAAAGATTCTTGTGACGCGTCTGTATAATTTTAAAAACTACCACCGGATCGGAACGCGGCCACACACTGAGAAAATCCGGCTAAAGAAACTCAGCAGGCTTGTCTTTTTTTTCTTATAAATAAAATTTGCAAAAGTATATTAAATTTAATTATTTTTTTGAGGAGATTGTATGAGGAGCAATTAATCCCAAGAATTTCGGTCTTTTTTAAATATTCTGAAATCTTATAATAGCCTTTACCATACAACTTAGATTTAGTACAGTTTTTAAATTTATTCAATGGTAAGTCTTTAATATGCTCGGGAAGTTTATTGTAAAAACGTATACATTGGCCCATAAAAGAATGACTGATTTTGTGGAGACAAGACTTATGCACAACAAGATTGTTTTTATTCCTCGTGTTTACCCCATGTACATCACAATTTTTCTTAAACGAATTTTTTTGTACATATAATAAGTTTTCAAAAATATATTGAGAGGTCACCGTTAGGATATTTATTTCTTTAAACTTTTCTCTGAGGGAAACGCTTGGGTCTAAGTTATAAATTGCCTGTATAGCCCTCTTTTGCAAGACAAATATTGTGTTTATCTCAGTTGAGTTTCCCTAGTGAATAATGCCATAAGACATGACGCTGTGAAAATAACTAAAATAAACAATCCTAGCGGTGTCAACATCTGTTAAATGTCTAATTTTCTTAACAGCGTAAGCTCCTGAGCTCAATCTGATGGCAAGCTTTGCAATGTGGAGGCCCCATTGTAACTTTTTATCTACAGTGATTCCTAAAAATGGGGTAGAATCTGCTAGGTCCAGTTTGTTTCCATTGAGTTGTACATTAGTATCTGCCTGCCTTACATTAGGAATTGAAAATTTGATGCACTTAGTTTTTTTTTCATTTAGAAAGAGATTGTTTACATTGAACTAGTATACAACTTTTGAAATCGTATCGTTCGTTTCGTCATACTTACTAAGTTGTCTTTTCACTTTAAATAATACTGAAGTGTCATCCGCGAACAATACTATTCCATGATTATCTCTTACGTAGTAAGGCAAGTCATTTATGTATATGAGAAACAAAAATGGACCCAGAATGGAGCCCTGTCAAATTATAAAGACGCGTTTTGATTGGTTAATATAAACTTGGTACTCGTTTGTTAAAATAAACAGACTATAGTAGGTATACATACCAAATTTCAGCCTTCAGAAAGACGCTAAGTTTTACACATTCAAAAAAATAACCATCCCCTAATTTCTAAATAAGGAGAAAAAAGTTTCACGTTTTTGATATTTTGTTTTTTGTGTACTAAAACTAACTAATTTCAGCTTTCTTGGACTTCAGGAAGTATCCTATGAGGTTTGATCATCATCAAAGAGCCAGTAGCAAAGTTGGCGGTAAATAGATATTAATACTAACATCTAAAGTCTACTACAGAATTCATATCCTGGAAAATATTCCTCCAATATAATAATTCAATCCAAAACAAAAGAGGAATTAAATTGCGAGAAAAGTAGAAGCAGTGCCCTCGCACTTCGCTTTCCTTGTCTCGGCGGGGTTTTTTTTAACAAACCTACCTATTTGCAATTTAATTTAGATTTTGTGTTTAATTTAAAATAAATTTGTAAACAATAGACTACTAACAAGAACACGGTTTAAAAGGGATATATAGTTTGTGCACACGGCTCTATGACGTCAAGAGAACAGCGAAAGACACCTTATTATACATTATACATATTATGCAGTAGATGTATCAATGTCCTATTGCAGATTTGTTAGGCCTAGTATCTTCCGACTATCCCACTACCCGGATAGTCACAAGCACTGGTATTACGGCAGGATATTTTAGTGTGTTGGTAGATTTATATCGTATTAAGTTGCACAGCACTCTACTACTAGTTTTGTTGATAATGATCTAATTAACCTATGCTCGCGCCTTCTTCGAGACACATTTAACGAGCGATATGAACATGCGAATATTTATCTAATATTTGACGAAGTTATAAATGCGGACATTTTCAGTAACTATTACTATTCTAAGCTTTTTCCGTTCACTGCCGAATTCAGTACAAATCCTTTGCATAATTTGCATAAATTAAAAAAAACAAAAGTGAAAGTTCATTCAGTGTTGCAATGGCCATCTGTCAAAATTCCTGTTCCTTTGTTAACAGTCATTTTTAAAGTTGTATAATAAATAATGAGTGTTTGCACGTGTTGCATAATATTCGTTGCAATTGGCTTTGCAATTATTTCAGACTTCGTGCCTTTTGGCTATCCTAAGACACATGACCAATAGGCCTATTGTATAACAGTCAGTTTAATTGAAAGCAAAAAATAATACCTAGGTAAGTTAATTATTTAACGAAATGTTATATGCAGTCAATATTAGAAAACGAAAGTTTGCCGGGTTTCCTAGTCATTTATTAAGTTTTACATTATCAACAAGTACTTTGATGTTAGAAAGACAAATTATTTTTTTTTTGGTATCGAAATTCAACTTTTTGGGAGCATATGCCAAAATCGATCATAGTAAGTACCGTCTGAAAATAGAGACATACAAAAGTATCTTCACGCCCATATCCCCGAAGAGGTAGGCAGAGGTAACCAAGGCACCCACGACTAGCCGAAGACACTAAGTCCCACAATGTGATAGGCGGCAAGCCTATCGCCAACCGGGCACATTTCCAATCCCGACCAACATTTTTTGTTTAATTAGAAAACTGGAAAAATCCAATTTTGTTTATGTTGGCCGACCCGGGATTCGAACCCAGGACCTCATGCAGTCAAGTCCAACACCCGGACCGCTAGACCACAGAGTAGACATACAAACAGTATGAAAACGTGAGGGTTCTGTTTAAGGTTCGGCTCTAACAGATAGAGGAGGAAACTTATTTTTTTATGATAAGTAAAACATATTCTTTACTTTGCTTCACTTTAAGCAGTTGGCTGTTTGTTGATGAAACCGTCGCTTATAACGACTATACCGTAGATGTAACTGGCGCAACGTTATCAAAAGAGAGATCTTTGGACACGTGCAAAAGTGTAAAAAAGTGAAATATATTAAAATGTTAAAGATACGTCGCGATCCTGGAGCCGGGATATTAGGTCTTTTGTGCAAGTCTACCGGCTATCTAGCCTTCGGACCGGGACATAACAGTCAATACGGCGGCAGGAATAGGTAAGGCGATGAATCCACAACTAGGCAAGTTGCTGCACAGCACTCTTCCTGTCTTGGTGGTATTCTACTCAGCAGATTCTGATCAACTCGAGGAAAATATAAGATGTCCGACTATTCTGTCGTTTTTGGGGTTTCTCAGCTGTTGGCGAAAACTGAACCCTTATAGATTCGAGATGTCCGTATACCACAGCCTCTTTATCGATTATAATCCTCTCAATCTATTATAAATGCCTACATTTAACTATTAGATACATCAGTTGTATTCTGTGAATCGATTTACTATTTTTATACGAAAATCTAAAATAAAGCTGATTAATTTAAAAAAAAGTAGGTGCGTACTTATGTACGCGAGTGAGAAGTTATATTTGATTATGACATTATTAAAAAAATATAGCGAAAAATGTATAAATCACACTTGTATGAAACTTAATCACGCGTGTGAAAAGAAACAGGTTTCTAAAGCAGGCAACTTCGTGAGGTTACTTTACTTTTGTGTGACAGATGCGCGCGCATCTTAAAATTTCACTCTCATCGTTTTTTTTATAACGTGTCTAAAGAAGCATACCTTATTTAAAGAAGCATAGCAAAAACATTTGCAGGTCTCAATGAAAACTTTCAACTGAAATTGGTTTCAACGGTCATGTAAGTCAGCAAATTTTCAGAGCTAGCAGTTTTTCAAAAACCGCAATTATAATATTTTGTTTATATAAATACTATGAAAAACAAAGTTAATTATGGAGTTTGAAAAGTTATGGTAAAATCCAGTCACATAATACATAACTTGCTTCTTTTAAAATATAAAAAAAAGTATCTTCACGCCCATATCCCCGAAGAGGTAGGCAGAGGCACAACCAGGGCACCCACGACTAGCCGAAGACACTAAGACCCACAATGTGATAGGTGGCAAGCCTATCGCCAACAGGGCACATATCCAATTCCGAGCAACGTTTTCTTTATTAGAAAATTGGAAAAACTAAATTGCCCGACCCGGGAGCCCGGGACCTCAAGCAGTCAAGTCCAACACCTGGACCCGCACTTAGGGACATTATTTTTTGTTGTAATATCGCCAACAAACAGACTGCTATCCTGCAGGTAAGAGGCAACTGTCATTTATAAACACTGTCTTAAGACTTGAATCTTCGGCCGAATGTCTTCTGCCAAACATACCCTGCATGGAACACGACAACTACGATCACAGAAGCTTTGGAGGAAGGATCGGTGAGGCAGTTATACCAATTCGGATAGTATGTAGTATTGTAGTAGTAGTATGTGTAGTAGTTTGGATGTATGTTTATCATTCAACACCGTCTTAACATTTTAACCAATTGCAACGAAATACAGCACGCGTTTAAGCAATTTAATTTAATTAGAGAAATACGAGTCACTTACTATGAAGAACCAAATACAATACACGAAATAAATCAGTGTATGTTGAGGTCATTAAAAATAATACATATTCCAAAGTTCACATAAATACACTGTATTCCATTTATAAATCAAACATAATTAAAATATGTATTGCGATAATATGAAAATGACAATCCTAAATGACAAAAACATGAATTATGCCTAAGAATTATGGTTTAAGTTAAAAATGTATGTACGGTTTAGTTTTTTAGAATCTATACTTGCTATCGTCGGCACTTGGTGGAATTCCATTGTATATACACGTTTTTTGGAGTTAACACTTGTACTTATCCACTGTATAAACACATGTGTATATAAGAATTTAGTTTTTTACTGAGGTACCTACTTGGAATTATATTTAAAAACAATTCAATTCAATCAGCCTACTGATACGATACAGAAAAAACATACAAGTAGGTATGAAGTAAACGATTCAATTTAACTTTTTTCTAAGTTTTAAATTGTGGACCTGAAAACTTTTATGTTACTTTGAACAATTACCTACTGACACAGAAAAACTTATAAGTTAATGATTCAATTCGGTAAGTTTTTCTAAGTTTTAAGTTTTGGAACTGAAAACTTCTTTTAATGTCACTTTGAGCAATTATCTACTAATACAGAAAAATCTTACGAGTTGATTAGGTAACCTTTTTCTAAGTTTTAAGTTTCACATAAGTTACACAAAAGAATAGACTACCTTTACCGTTTTTTGAATTCAGATTTTCCTTAATTTAATTAAATATCACTTAAGCAGTGTATTCCTGGAACTGGGAGTGTCTTTGGGCCCGTCGTTATAAAAAAAATATACCTACCTGCCAAGGAAATGCACCATAGGGAGCCTCGGATCCGCCGACAATTTTCCCTCTTCTCAAATTGAAGTCCACTGTCCTTGTACCACACTGCACTTTCTGCTTTCCCGGTTTCGGTAACGTGTTTTGATTAAAGTAGTTAGTGGAAAAACTATTAAAAGCTTTAGATGGACGCGTTCTGTTTTTATAAAACTCCATGTGGTTTACGTTATTTATAAAAATATTTGCATTACATACATTAAGGAAAAAGAAAAAAATAATTTTCTCCATTTTAAATTCAGAATTATTTGTCATTGGAAAAAATAAATGTGACAAAATTTAAATTTGGAATTAATTTTCCAGGTTGCCTTATTTTAATTTTTTAAATTTAAATTTAGAATAGTTTTCAATTTTTGCTGTTGTTTTATTTTGGAAAGTATTTTTGAAATACAGGAAGAGAAGTCCCGTTTACATCGTAAGTATTAAAACTTTATGTCAAGAATCATTTTGACTTTGTTGAATGTTTAGATTGTATCAAACACGAATGTCCTTTTTTGCAATGGCAATAAATACAACCGTTCTAATTGGCGAACAAAAACAGAATGTGCAGATGGCACGTATTTTTAATTTCAAGTACAATACTGCGATCACAATGCCATAGGTTACACATACGAATGTGGGTCAGGCGAGCAATCCTCAGATGGATCTTTGTTCAGAAAACAATATTGAAAGGATCTGTCAAACCATTTTTATCCTTGAGTCTCTAGGAAAAAGGTGTTATTGGCTTGAGTTTATAAGAAAACATGTCCAAAATCGAGAAAGTTATCTATTTGCATGCTAGAATAGAAGTAAGGCCATTTACATAGACAACTTTTGACATCTGTAAATTTCAAGAAATGTTTGTTTAAGTAAAATTTTATTTTAGTTTTCTTATTATTTCAATAACTAATTTTAATAAAAAGCTTAAGTAAGAAATTTAGCAAGTTTGATTTTAAAAAAATACAAAATTTTACTTTTAAAATATTGATGATTTTACTTAACTAGGTACTTTAGTAATAGTGTTTAATTTGTGTCGCTAATGTCAAATTTAAATATAAAAATTGGGAATTAATTCGCTATTTCCTGAAAATAGTAATTATTGATTTTCGACTATGAAATAGAAAAAATATACAAAACTTCAAGGTTTATGGATAATTTAAAAAAAAATATTGTACATTATAAAACTAACGTATACAATTAAAACGTACTAAACCTTCAAACAACTTCAAGCTAACGATAAAAAAAGATGTAATAGTAAAATATATTTCCATAACATATCTCTTGTATAGCAATATCTAAACCAATGTCAGCCATCGGAATAATTATGAAATTATGTCTATTTTACGGCATTCGATAGACGTAGTAATGTATGGGCGGTTTTTAAATGGGCTAACTCTTGACATACATACTGCTACATACATATGCTTAGGGTAAGTTAGGGTTACGTCAGCACAATCCCAAATAACAAATCACAAAAAATTGAAAATGCAAAAATGTATGAATGCTTAGATTTATTATTGTCATCGCCAATTATAAACACCAATTATTATGAAATTTAGCTGTTGATTTTAACTGTTGTAAACTGTTTAATCCCGATCAATCATGGATATACCTATAAGGACTAAATATTAAGACTGAGCACAAACTGGATGAAATTCTAAGAAATCAGTTCGTTGAAATGACCAGTCTTTTATCTTACGTCCATTTCTACATTCATCCATGTGCTTAGACCTAAATCCTTGTAAACGAAGCTACCCTAAATAACTGTTAGTTTCTAACACTTCTATTTTGCGTCTTACTATTGACTGTTTTTTTTGAAAAGGCTTTTTACATATATCAGCTAAAAAATATTTTATAAAGTCTTTTCAGAAAAGGTGTATACAATTTCTAAATGATGAAATGTCTACTGTACACAAAAAATGTGACTCAAATTACTATTATTTTTTTAATATTCTACACGTTTCCCCATTTGTTTGAAGAACATTTATTTTAATTTTATTTAATGAATTCAATAAATGATTGAGCATCTAACCTAAATAGATGTATCATTTTGCGGATAGTTTTTTTTAGTTAAAAATTTTAGTCGAAATTATATATATAAGAAAACTTACCGCAATATTGAAACCCAAAAGTCGTTTGCGTCATGTTTCACAACAACGTTTCGTATCTAAACTCTAACGTATACTAAACACTGTCTGAAAATTTTAACACCTATTTTGAATGGATCTTATATAACAGTAGTTGAAAAATCAGTCTGCCACCTTTAATAAGAATATCACCATAACTTCTTATTACCATAATTAGATAAGAGATACCTAGGTGATCTGAATTTTAAAAATCAGGATATCTATCTTCAACAGTTAAAGTGTATCTGTCTTCAACAGTGAGTTTCACATGAATTTACTTTACTACAGCATTTGCGTTTGGACGATCCAAATGTACGGAATAATTTAGTTGTTTCGACTGTTCACTAGAGGCGCGACAATAACTCATAAGTAAACGCGATAGTAAAGTGAATCTTTTTGAAAACTCCAACTTTGGCACTCAGGTCTAGATATACGGTCATCTATGTTTATTACAGAAAGAAGGCTCATGTTACTAAAACATCATAGTCATCTTTGACAGGAGATGTAAACACTTGTCATCAGGAACAAACGAAAATCGTTTGTTTACCATATGTGCTATAAAAATATTAAAATCATACATGTCATGTAACCCCCACTTCCCCTATTTTTATTTTATAACCTAGTAACATGAATAAAAACATTTAACTGGAACAGAAGGGGATGACTTTATTGAATACATTATTAAATAATTTATACGTTAGTAAGTATAGCTAACAGTCATGTCGATCATTACAGCTTTCAAACAAAAATCCGCATCAAAATCGGTCGATGCATTTGGAAGTTATGAAGCTACAGACAAACTCATAACACTACTCTTTTTCCGTCTTAACACTCATAAAAACTACTGTTTTCGATTCCATGATCAATATAATACAAAAAAAAAACAATCAGTACAAGTTTTCACGAGTATATTTTGATTAAAAGTAATACGACAGTTTCATATATTACTAGATGTTTCCTACTTCTACGCCCGTGTATTAAAATAAGTTAAGAGTCACACTTTCGCATGTATAAATTCTTGTCTAAAATATTTATAATTATTTATATCTCAAATATATAATTAAATTTTATAATTATATAATTAGTATGAACTATTCAACTTATTCATGTTGTGAAAGTTTACAAGTGTTTATTACTAATAATGATCTTAGGAGCTTCTCAAACTTCTTCCTTTCTTCATCGTCATGATAACATCAACTCAAAGAACGCATTATTTTACAATATTTGTATGCTTTGAAGTTTCGGCACAATTGTTTCTCTCTCTCTCTTAATTATTTGTATTAGATACCAAATCCATCCATAAAACTGGTGTAAACTGGTTCTAACTATGTAAATAGTACCTCGAATAGCTGAAGAAATTAACATATTATCGATCGTTTGTAACTTATTTGCATGTATGGTAAAGGACATCGCAATAACTCATTGAGAGTAACGTCGGGAAAAAAATCAACGGCTTACACTTCGAGTGTAGAGATTTTTGATGTTTTGGATTTATTGGAATGATTAAGGAATAAGTTTCCACGAATTGCTTTTTTAAAAGTACTATTATTTATATGGTAAAATAAAATATTCATATAATTGATTTTGTTCGAGAAAAAAAAAACATTTATCGCGCCTCGCGCTTTATGCTACTTCATATGCCGGCCGGCCGAAAATCATAGTATAAAATGCAGCGACAACATACAACAGTGTTACTCTAGCTCTGTCCTACGAGTTTTGATCAGGTTACGTGTCTTGATACGAATTTTATACTTTACACCCATCACAAAAAGTGCACAACGCTGCTAAAGAAGTTTTCTCTTCAAAAATAAATTGCATTAATAACATTATTTCTAAAGCCGCCATTGAGAAAAACAGTTTTTTTTTTATGATATTGGAAGGCAAACAAGCAGACGGATTTCCTGATGTTAAGAAATTCACGCCGCCTAGAGACGCCTAGAGTAATGGTGCGTTGCCAACCTGAGGCCGGGATGTTAGGCCTCGAGCAAAAGTAAGTTTACCGGCTACCTTACCCTCCGAACCGGAACACGTCATGACGTTATAGTGGCAGGAATAGGTAAGGCGGTGGTACCAATCCGGACGAGTCGCTGCTAAACTCTACCACCTAGTCAGATGTCACGGTGTTAATGACGGTGAGCCAATGCTCGCCTATTACGAATTTGCAAATATCTTTTATAAAATTGGATACCGAAAAAAAATTACATTAATTTCATTACCAAGTGATAAACAGATATTGAAATGTCTACTTATTAGAAAATGGTATTAGGCGGGGTAGAGTAAAATCAGAAGTTAGGAAGTTCACAATAATGTATTACTATATGTGGGCACGGCCATGGACATGAAAACTAATTTTTGATTTGTAGCGTAAGTTTTAGCCCTGATGATGCCTGTATAAGCGAAACCGGTATGCTATTTACAAAATAATAAATTATAAGTGATACACACGTTACAAGTGTTTCTTTATTTAAAAACATGAATATTTGGGAGATTTACCAAGCGCCGACGATGGAAAATATCAAATCTACAACATCATCCGGTACTGTTAGAATATTATCACAAACACCGTCACCGTCAAGATGTCACCAAAGTCCCACGACATCGTCATGACATCATCACGACACCGACGCAGACACGACATTGACACCAACTCTGACATCGTCGCCGTCGCGATGACCATTGCTGCCTTTAAGGTAAATTTTAATTTAAATAAAAACTTAACAGCAATTTTGAGAAAGATATCAGTCTCAAAATTACTGTTATCGTTTTATTTAAATTTAGGACAATAGATTAATTTCTTGCCTTAACTCAAGAACTATGTAATACAACAGAGATTTTAAAAAAACAGATTTGACATGCTTAAATCAGGCCCTTCCATTATACCTCACACGAAATAATTGTCCAAGATTTATTTTTGAAACCCTTACTTAGGTCACCCTAGCACCCAATTTCATCCATGTTCAAACTCAAAAAAAATAAAAGTAGGTATATCTACAAACCTACCAAATTTAATTAAGATCGGATCGAAGCTACTCAAGTTATCGTCGAACAAACATACAACTGCAACCCCGTCTGAACACGGTTAAAAATAATGTTTTCCGAATTGGATGTGTGCCCGATTGGCGATAGTTTGCCGCCTGTCACATTTTGGGACCTAGAGGCTTTAGCTAGTCACGGGTATCCTGGTTGTAGGTATCTCTGCCTAACCTTTCTGGGATACGAGTGTGAAGATTTAAATCGAAATATACTTATTAGGCAGCCAGGCAAATACTCCTTGAAAGGAATTGAATGAATTGAAAATGAATCTTGCATTGCTATTGACCTTTGACATTTTAACCCATGACCAAGAAAGCAGTTGTAATTTTTTTTCTGACGGTACCACTATAATAAACGCGTAGGCACGCGTAATGTGCATCCATGTTGCGTCAGTTTTGATTTGTGAGGATTTTCTTTTGCGTCTTAAATTAAATGTAGGGCATTTTACTTAGGTGCCAGAGAAAGGCAATGTTTTTAAGCGAATGTTTGTTTTTTATCTTAAAGCACTAAAACCACTAGACGGATTCATTATGGATCCAATCAATCCTGCGATCAATACTATGTGTCCTTGCCTCTTTATTTTAATCGCCTCTTAATTGTCGCCTCTATGATCTAGCGGTTCAGGTATTGAATTTTACTTCATGAGGGTTCGATCGCCAGGAAAAATGTTGCTCGGGATTGGATATCTGCCCGGTTAGCGATAGGCTTACCAACTATCACATTATGGGTCTTAGTGTCATCGGCTAGTCGTGGGTGCCCTGATTGTGCCTCTGCCTACTTCTTTGAGGATATAGTCGTGATGATCTTAATAACATATTGCATCCGTTGAAGAGTAGATTGTTGCAGAAGATGAACAATGGTTCATCTACAAGTAACGACCGTAGATAGAACACGGTTTAATTACATGTCTTCAGCATGTTTGTCCTTAGCTCCTTGGAGATTTTCCCCTTCCTAGTAAAACTTACGCGCGTTGATCTGGTTTGATCTGTATGTATCTTCACTTTTGCTAACAGAAAATGAAGTTATATGCCAGATCAACGGGCGCGTAATTTTTATTAGTAAGGAGGTTTACCTACATCCCGTAATAGAAGAACACAGGTATACGAGTATTTACCAGTACTGGTATTACTAAAGATTTAATTAGACAGAGAGAAATTTATACATTAACGATTGTTACAGATTTTTGTAACTGTTGGGACTCAACGTGACACATCTCTCGCACAAACAAACTGCCTTAGCACAAAAATATTTAGATGCGTGTTTAACCAAACACTGTCTAAAATTGACATCCGACCAAAAACATGCATGTAGATGACGCGGCGCGCGGCGCCATGTTATTGGATGAGATTACAATTTTAGACAGTGTTTAGCAAAAGTCGTGTTCAATGAGTGTTTAATTTTTTGTGGTAAGACGGTTAATGTCTACACTAAGCATAGGATTTATAGTGCCATAGTGTAAACTAAGCTCAACAACTCGACTGTAACTAGGTGATAAAGTTCAGCTTAAGTAGGTGGTTCTCTACTTTATTGGTTCTGAACTACCTTGAAGACTTTACGTCACCTGATATACAACCCATAAGACGTGATACATATATTTATAACTAAACATACTTGCATATATTTTTTATGTGATAGCATGCAGCGAATAAGCACACAGCTCTACTAATATTAAAAGACAACCGTGGACACCATAGACGTTGTAAGTGCTGTCTTGTGGTCGAAGTGTTAGAGCAATAGTGCTAGTCTACCGACTACCCTACCCTCCGGACCGGAACATGATAATGTTATGGCGTATATTTATTAATAAAGATATGTCAGTTAACATTTAATCTATCATTAACTCACAATTGTGTAGGGAACATGTTGACTTAATAACTAATTATAAGATTAAAGATTTATCTGGGTGCGTATTAGTTTTCGACATAAATTGCGACTTAAGTTTCGGAAATTTATATGTCTACGATTGCTACAGATTTTTAAAAATTTAGGAACCCGACACTAGATATGATATCACAATAAGTGTCACAATTCGACACATCTCCCACACTGGCCGTTAATGTAGTCGTATACACTTGCCGTCTTATCAATAAACATGGACTGAAGTATGCCAAGTTTCAACCTAGTTTTTAAAACAATGGAATACAGACTTAACTTCAGGCGGTGTAGTTTCATAGTTAGTAACACCTTGACTATAATTAGGTGTTAGCATAAAAACTCACGCAGCGGTTTTCACCCGCGCCCGCGGCGTTGGCGGAACTGCGGTTTTATCTCAAAACTCACGAGACCGGTAATTAGTGCGGTCACACAGCCGTCGCGGTTAAAACCATCGGCGTCAACAACTTGTACGACTCTACCGGCGGGCGACCGCTGCCGCGGGAACCGCAAACAACCGCTTGCGCTGCGGATGTTAAACGCGTGGTGAAATGTGCTCTTACTTTTTGCATTTAAATCTACATTCTACAGAACCTGCGCCGCGCGCGCGTGTAAAAAT
>NJDC01004332.1:51265-72422 GCA_002245475.1 Calephelis virginiensis
TTTTAGCATTTAAATCTACATTGCACAGAACCTGCGCCGCGCGCGCGTGTAAAAATCGCGACGTGAATTATAGTCAAGGTGTTGTTACTAAGGTATAATTATTTAAAAGAGTTCCGATAAAATTTGTATGCGGTTACAGGTACCGCTGACTATTCTTACTGCATCCGAACATATTCCCATTGCTTTGATGAATGTTAGTACCAGCCGTCTAAGTCGTTTGTAGTAGTAAACTTATAAATACGAAAACTCACAGATTCCAGCGTATCTTTACCATATTTAGTGTGTATTTCAATTTATTTGTAGAAGTAGGTAGGTACAGTTGCAGGTCTTAAAGATTATATTACAAAAGAACAACTATTCTAAATCGCTTCTGTGGTCCAGGTCCGAAGTTGGACTTATCTTCATGAGTTCAAAGGTACGATCCCCTGATCGTGCAACCTAAAAAAGAGTTTTGTCATTTTTCTAATAAAATAAAGTTACCCTGGACTAATGCCCGGTTGGCAATAGGCTTGCCACCTATTACGTTGTTGAACTTACTAGTCGTGGGTACCTTTGTTGTGCTCCGAAGCGCTAAGCAAAATTAGCTCTTCGGAGATAAGGGCACGAAGACACTTATTATAACGCCTGTAACCATACAATGACTAATTCAAATAGCATTTCCGAGCCTCAACTTAAGGATAATTTAAAGAAAGGATTAACAAACTCTCCAGGTTCTAGGGATTTGTACCTCGCTTGATTATAATCATTTATCTATTTCAGCCCCTGTAGCATAATTGGTCGTCAGTGTCGTATTCCACTCTAATGGGTAGAGAAGCAAATTAAAGTGCACACGTTGCCAATGAACACAGCCAGCGGACAGAAACATCTATAGCGTCTATATCCGATAGCCGAGGTTTTTCTCTTACTGTCTTTAGAGCCGTCTGCTTGTTTGACACCTCACATAATCTTAATATATAAAATAATATATAAAATTCTCGTGTCACCGTGTGTTTCTCGATTCTTATGAAATTTTGTGATTATATTGAGTAGGTCTGAGAATCGGCCAACATCTATTTTCCATACCCCTAAGTGATAAGGGTGACACACACCAAATTTTTTTAATAAAATCAAATTAAAAAAATAGCAGAACAACGTCTGCTCGTTCAGCTAGTATTTAAATAAAGTGAACCCGATATTATCGGGAAGTGGTATTTTCCACCATGTTGCCCACTTGCCCGTATACGTATTACAAGGCCTTAATTACAAGAATTGTAATTTATTTATTACATTGATGTATTGGGGTCATTAGTCAGTACTATTTGAACTTGGTTTCATGACTCAAAGATAGTTTACACATTTCATTCAATTAACTCTACTAAAACGACTTGAAAAATAGGGAGGTTACCATTTTTTTTCGTTTATTTGTTACCCCATTCCATTTACATAAATATTACTCTGCCAATAACGAATGGGTTTTTATCTTTTTTTTTAAATATAGGTTATGACTTAAAGACGGTCCCATATAAATTTGGTCAAGATGTGAGCAAGTTTTTGTGTTTTTTTTTTAATTTTTAATAATGAAAAGTCGTCAAGAAATTAAAGTCATCTTTTTGCAAATTTACTGAGCGTAAATCATCATAAATCTTTTTTTATAAAGGCGGTCAAGCACGCGGCTCCCCTGACAGGAAGAGATAACAGTGGCCAGTGTGGGTGCGTCGCTTGCTGGCGACCGGTATGTAAGGCCAAATGAGCGAGAGTACCAGGCACCAGCTAGCCTGCCCTTCGGGCCGGAACACGATACTATCATTTTAGCGATAGGAATTGGCAAGGCGGTAGATCCCTACCCAGGCATGTTGCTGCACAGCACTCTAACATCAATATTTTTTAGATCTTATTAGTGACCTAGTTAATCTTTGCATGCTTTTAACAAACAGTCAGACAGGACGTTAGATGTTCTATTCTACTCAACGGACGGACCAACATGGGGAAAGACGATTTAGGTCCATTGTCATGTGAAGTGTGTTAGGAAAACATTGAGATATTTTTATGCTAAAAGACAACAAACAAGGACACGGCTCTTTTGGTGGTACTAAATATTCAGAGATGCTATAGGTGCGTCGCTTTCCTTTAGCCGAGATATTAGACCTAATGTTGAATTCTACTGGCCACCAGCTTTACCACCTTTGTAGTCTCTAGGCGGCGTGAATTTCTTACCATCAGGAAATAAGTTTGCTTGTTTGCCTTCCAATATCATAAAAAAAATACATACATAAACATCGTCATTATGCCGACAGGAATAGAAAAGCGGTGGTGCCATTTTGAAAGTCTTCGTAGACTTACCACTCGTACTTAGTATTTTTCCGTGATCATAAATCATATTTCAATTATATACGAAACGAAGATTGGCATTAAAAGGACCGAAATATAAAAGGTTACAAGGCCCTGAGGTATTGTATGCACAGATTATATCAAAGTACAGTTAGGTACCTTTCGAATAAAATGTATCGAATGATTCATCGTGATGTATCATTATCATAATGAAAGTGGGCCAGTTATTGCATTTCGTGGTTTTATTTTTTTAATTCATTTTTCATAGCAGTCTAGTAAAGCTATAAACAAAAAAAGCGCACAAATAATGGTAGATATTGCTATCTCACTCTCTCCTAGCAGTTTCTATTTTCCTCAAAGTAAATTATATCATTTGGCGGGAAAGTTTGAGTGTCAAAACAATGTGATTTGGTTAGAAATTTTAGAAATTTCACAAAATACTTGATTATGGAGCTCTTTATGCTTGTGTTTGTTTAATAACTTTCGTTGAATATAAAAATATCAAAACCGACGTTTCGTTGGTAACAAAATGTCATGTAAGCTGATTGTTTTTTGAAAATACTAAATCCCGCACCAAAAATCGTAATAATTACATGTATTGTCTTTGTTTCATAGTACAGAAAGGCGAAGGTATAACACCTTCGCCTTTCGCCGCATGTCAAAAAACTAACGGTGGCAAATCAGTAATAATACAACTTTTCGTTATGTACCATATTAAAAGTGTTACAAATTTTACATTTCTAAGGATGTAATATACAAATATCCGTGTTTTCCACCACATCACACCACCAAAGAGTATATAAATACTACGCAATAAGAGGCGCGAATCAATAGATACATAGCAAACCCGAATTTTGTATAAAATTTACTTGAAAAAGTATAACCCGTATAATTTAAAAGTAAGTCTAAAGACATTCAGATATAAGGCAACTAGTGTCATATGATTTGGGCGAATAAAAAACAAAGCAAACTTATTTTTTTTATTTTTTGATATAAAAGTTGCGCCAAAGTGCACACCACATACCTTCAGCCACGCAACACAGGACATCGAAACACTTGAAGCATCAATGGTAGGCCACGGTCGTCTCTTTCTAATAGGGTTGCCAAACGTTCCGCTTTTGCGGATCGTCCCGTTTCTTGGAACTTTATAGGCGTACAACTCCGACGCGGTACGCACAATATCGGGCTTGCGCACACAGACACACCGTTTTGTGAATGTAAAGTTAAAGATACAAAAAGTGTCAAATTAAAAAAAATGCTCATTTAAAATGTAGCTTCTATTACTTAATTAGCAAGGTCTTTTATTTTACTTTACATACTAATTTACAAAGGAAAATTCGTTTTTTTTAAACTAACAGAAACAAAATTAGTTGGATTCCGTTTTTTTATCCTAGTTTTTATAAAGTAGTTTTACCGCATTTAAAACCATTATGACCCGCAAAGTTGGTAATCCTACTCACTATCAAAAGACTCATGCGTTTGTTCTCTGATTTCCCACATAAGTAATTAAGGTCAGTAAAACTGCAAAACTAACTCGAACTGTTTTATTAGGTACCACGTCGCGATTTGAAATTTTTTTCAAAAGATAGTTAATGATTCCGTAACATTTTATGGTGTCCATGGTATGGTATCCTAAACATTTTATCAACATCCTACTAGCTATTTTTGAGTATAGTTTAGTTGTGTTTGGTACGGATTCCTTTGCAGAACAGACCATCGCCTTCCTGCCCGGTAGCTCGTAAAAGGCGAGCATATACTTACCGTCATTAACACCGTGACTAGGTGGTAGAGTTTCGCAGTGACTCACCCGAATTGATACCACTGCCTTACCTATTCCTGCTGCCATAACGCCATGACGTGTTCCGGTTTGGAGGGTAAGGTAGCCACTAAACTTACTTTTGCTCGATCCCAGCCTTAGGTTGGCAACGCACCATTACCACCTTTGGTGTCTCTAGGCGGCGTCATGAAATCCATCTGCTTGTTTGCCTTCCAATATCATAAAAAAACCTTAAATATAAAATTCCCGTGTTTCAATGTTATATTATATGCATATTCAATAGGTCTGAGAATCGGCTACTATCTATTTTTCATACCCTAAGGGATGAGGGTAATCTCCCCAATTTTTTTAACAAAAATTACATTAAAAAAAATAGCAGAACAACGTCTGCCGGATCAGCTAGTAATGCATAAATTTTCGTTTATGTTGAGGTCCTCATCGATGATCAAATTTATGCATTATTAGCTTTTACTCAAAAATATACTGAACCTCGGTCTCAAGACCTATCTTTCTAAAAAAGAACCATCCAAATAAGCTGGCAATTGGCCAACTCATCGCATAACAAACAAACAAAAAACATACAGACTAATTAAGATACTCATCCGTTTCTTGAATCGTTAAAAAACAATGAGTAGATACGATGCAAAAGTAAAAATAGTTTGCTTAAGCAATTTCAATTTTTGTACCTTATATATTTTCACGCCCTTATTCCTAAAGAGGCAGATAGAGGTACGGGATACCAAACAAGATTATCTTGTGTAGAGTTTACATTAGCTAAGGTTAAATTTATAGTTTTAAAATGTTTGGTAAAAAATAATGAACCTGGCTATAAATATAAATAACTTGCGTAAAAGTTAAAGTATAAAAAAATAAATAATATTGTTTATAAATATTAAATATTTACACACCAAAATATGGTAGAATGTATTGGTACACTCAAACATTTTTTGTCATCTAAATCATCTAAATATCTAATTAACTTAATCACATATTCCGTAAATAAATTATTTTTATATCATTTTCATTTCATTTTATGTTATGGAGTAATGGGTGTTAGTCAACACCACAAATACACAGAAATACGTAAATATATACCAGAATAAATTTGTCAAACACCCAAACCCGGAAATGCGTGCACTAAATATTTATGACATAAAAGCCTACCCTGTCAGTAATGGAAAAATGCTGAAATATATACCAAAACAAATTTGATAAGCACCCAGAACCGGAAATGTAGACATCTAAATGTTCATCGCATAAATGCCTGCCCCTTCAGGAATCGAACTTCCCGGAATAGGTAGGCGTGAACGCTAGCCCTTCTACCAACGAAGCGATCAATTACCTATATATATGTACACGTTAACTGTCTTGTTAAAATATTGATAAGTTATATAAAGGAAAATATTTGTAACATGAATGTCAACTTTCGAAGACGAGGCTGCGTGGGCGCAACAATATACTATTATACCATTGATAGAATTGTTAAGACTGACACACTGACATTTATTGACCAAGATGCTAGGTCACACCTGCATAACAGTATGGTACAATCAGGCTCATAAGTGATATTTCACATATTTATTACGATCATTAATAAAAAAAAACTGTATTTTGAAATTAAATAAATTAGTGCCTCAATGGTTTAGTAGCCCAGTTTTGGCGATGACTATATCAGGTCCCGGGTTCGGTTCCCGGGCTAAGCAACTCAAAAAATATTTTTATCCTTTTTACTTATATCTGTATCTCCTAGTAACTTGGGCGTGCGCTTGATGATACTGTTTTTTTTATTTTAATAATAATTTAATAGCAAAATCAAATGTGTATCGGTGGACTAGCGTTAAAATAAAGCTATTGTAAATTGAATTGTGAAATCTACTGATATATCATTGTTCCTCTTTTTTACAACTCCCACCATACTGCATACACGCATAATATTCGTATTTGAGTAGTACCACCATATTAGAATTTAAACACTAGATTTAAAATTGCTAACGTTCATAATATGCAATAACTTCTTTCAAAGCCTACATGTAATGTAGCAAATCTATTTCGATCCCGTCAGTTTTCAAATAAAAAACCCGCATTAAAATTGTTGCATCTGTTCAAAAGTTATGATGCCTCAAACAGACATATCCATACATACATACGTAAAACTTTCAACACCTTTTTTCCGCCGGGGGTTAAAAAGAACAACGTGCCCGGATTTATAACGCTGTCTTACGAATATCTGCTGCAATAGCGCCAGTATTCACCGTTATCGTGTAACGTCAGTACGTTTTTCAGTCAGACAGAACTTCATTAAGTTTCCTCTGGGGCCCTACCATGAACGCTTATAGCAGTATTATTTCCATCTTGTTTAATGCCCGCCTTTATAAGCAACTTTATGGTATACGTCATAAAGTTGTTTGATTCACATACTTGATCTTAAATGCATGGTTATTAGTTCGCTAATTTATAAAGTAAAAATAATTGTAAAAAATACGTAGAGGAAACTAAAATAGAAATTTTATTTTAGAATTCATATACGATAAATAATTCTCAAAATTAATTGAGTGGTTCTAGATGTTACTATCCACAAACAAATTAACAAACTTTGTCTCTTGTCATTTTGATATTAAAATCATTTAGTTTTTTTTTATTTAATACTTTAACAAATGTTTATTCTTTATCTATTTGACATTGACTGTACTTTATTGAGTCAGACATGTAAAACAGATAAAGTAATGTATTATCCTGTCAGCTGTGATTAGAAAAGCAGTTAAATGCGGGTCTAAACAAAATCTTAATTAGTTTAACAATATTCAACTTCTTCATGTCTTTTTACGATATTTTTGTTTTCTGAAATGCATAACAGTTTACAATATTTATAAAATAATCCGTTTATTAAAGTCTTTTTTTTTGTCTATCTGCGTGTATGTTTCGACTCATTTCTACAACAGTTGTTACTAGATTTTCACTTAAAAAAAGCTTATGATACTTTTTATCCTGATACTAAAGTAGTTTGTACACAAGTACACATTACGACTAGACTATATAGAGTTTAAGTGGTAAGTTACTTTACTTATTTCACAAGAAAACAGGCACATTAATGGAACTAGCTGTTGCCAGCGGCTTCGCCCGCGTTTTCACAGTAGCCCGTTATGCGATCGAGATTAAAATTAGCCTATATGTTAATCCAGGTCACAATCTATCTGGGTTAAAATTTCAGACGAATCCGTTTAGCCATTCGAGCGGGAAATAGTAACAACCATCCATACATACATACTCACAAACTTTCGCATTAATAATATTAGTAGGATTAAAAAACTTACAAGCAGGTATTTTCAATAATAATAAGGTATATATTTATATAGATACGATTTCGTCAATAGACACCAAAGAGATGTTAGGCTGATTATACAGTTACACTGATCCTCGGCGATCATGTGTGCTTGTATGTATGTATGTATGTATGTATCATGTATACATCTGTAAACTTGATACAAATAACGGGCGCCGACCGGTCAGCTCTGACGACCGTCAGAATCAGAAAATTTTTATTCGAATGGACTAAAAAGTGCTACTTGTACGAAAAGACATTATAAACTACCAGCGGTCGCCTCTGTTTTTAAGCGGTCCGGCGTCGGACTTGACTTCTTGAGGTTCCGGGTGCGATCCCCTTATAGGCAACAAAAATATAGAAAATGAGTATTTTTTATATTCCAATAAAAATAAAAGTTGCCCGGTATTGGAAATATGCCTGGTAGGTGATAGGCTTGCCACCGATCACATTGTGGGACTGCGTCTTCGGCTAATCGTAGGTGCCTTAGTTGTGCCTCTGCCTACCTGTCTACCTGCCATTGGGAACATGGGCGTGAAGTTACTTTTTTACCAGTGGAAAATTTATCTGGTTTTAGAATCAAGCTGACCATCGACTCTGATATCTAAGCGCTTTGCCAGTTACATTGACGATCGCAAGCGCTGACCTATCAGCTCGCTTTATTCCAAAACGTCTCTAAAGCCTTTCAGCGCTGATGGTCAGCGGGACACTAAAACCATAATTACATGCTGAGCTCTCAGCGCTGATTCTAAAACCAACCTTCGTC
Source organism: Calephelis virginiensis (assembly GCA_002245475.1). Classification (NCBI taxonomy): domain Eukaryota; kingdom Metazoa; phylum Arthropoda; class Insecta; order Lepidoptera; family Riodinidae; genus Calephelis; species Calephelis virginiensis. Next base: position 59,435 of record NJDC01004332.1, read on the forward strand.
TGTTGCGCGAGTATAGTAATTATACCAATATATTAACTTCCAAACCGGAACGTGACATATAAAATAAGCCTTTATTTTGCTAATTCCGCGTAAGCAGTGTAACCGTTGTGGCAAATAATCCACGAGACACACGGTCTCGTGTGTCGTCGTTTGTACGGTACGGTCGAATTCCTGAGGATGCCTCGGTGTAGAGGCTAAATGTACGTCGAGTGCGATTTGGTGTTCTCTGTGGTGAGTGCTTCGACAAAGTTGGCGAAGGACGTGACAAGTGGTTTTGTTTCCCGTGTTCGGACTCTATTTGTGATCTGGTCGCGGAGGTGGGAGGTGGGAACTTTAGGTAGGGTTGTCACATGTAAAGAACGTGACAATTTATATTGTTTCCCGAGCTCTTCCTATATTCGTGTTCTGGTCGCGGAGGTGGGTGTTGGGAACGTCAGTTAGGCCTGTCACATTCTGTGTCGTTTGGAGGATTATTTGCCACAACGGTTACACTGCTTACGCGGAATTAGCAAAATAAAGGCTTATTTTACATCTTTTACAATGGATTTCCGTAAAGTAACGCCTGATTCAATAAAATACCGGAACGTGACAGTGTCTAGCGCTGATATAGCGACAGGATTGGATAATACTGTGATATTAATCAGTCTGAAGATAGAGTACCTAAGAATCTTCGACAAACTGGTGGCAATAAGAAAAATCTTTGAAAAATAAAAGGGATGGTGACCAAAACTTTTAGTTTATTAAGTCGTTAAAAAAAGATGAACCACCCCCTAGTCTAATCAGATGAGTGACCGGTCATACCGAATACAACCGCCCAGAAAAAAATCGACACCGGACAACAGACTTCAGTGAGCAGTAGTGCCTTACGTAAGAATACATTCTGGCGCTTCCATTTTTCGAAATAGCTCAACTTGATTTTTATAATTTTCACGATGCGATTAAACTTTCAATTATTCGATATATGTTCGTGCTAGGACAGATATCGTAGCTTGTGATAAAAATGACTTATCATTTTTTCAAAGAGAAAAAAATTTGCCATTGTTGTAACTTTTTTGAACGGTTGTTTGTAAATTTTACATTCAACATTTTCCTTTCAATTTATGTTGGTTGGAAGACGTGCTTGTAAAATTTATCGATAAATTTATGTAAAAATAACAACACTGGATTGAGTATTCAAATTTTCTTTCATAAAACATTAAGAAGTTTGAGGTGAGTAACTAAATTTAGGTTATTTCATAATATATTTTTATTCTAACAAGTAGAGCAGACGGGCCAACAAGGGACTAAAATGCTTTAATTTAGAAAGGAGGAGATTATCAAATTGTCGATATTTTTGTGTGTCGTGTTTGTTACGCGAGTACTCAGCCAACAACTGCAGATTTTAATGGTCGTTGTTAGGAAAGTTGGTCATGATTTCGAGGTGGTCCATATAAATTTTATCAAGTTTTTGAGTTATAGTTAATAATATCGAATTTTTTGTATGCTTCGAAGACAAATTCGTATGGTACCTTGAAATCATGAGCTGCATTTCAAAAAGAGTTTATATTTATTTGTTCTTGACCGAGTAATCGCGTAACATATACAAAAAAGCGTCTATTCAAAATGATATTGCGCTTCATGAACAGCCCTGTTTGTTGAATTAAATACATATAGCAGTGCAGTGCGTCAAAGGCCGTTAACATGCGATAGGGCTGATGCAGATTTGAATTTATTTCTAGTTTAGTGATAATAAATATTGCATTATTTTAAAACAACTAAACATTGTTTAGTGAATAGTAACTGTTCAATAAAAATACATGTGATGTTTTTAATTACGAAATTTTCATAAACTACGCTTGAGCGGTTAAGGGTGAGTCCCTTAACCGCTCAAGCGTAGTTAAAAAACAGTATACTATAGTCTATGATTGTTCTTTGCCATATTGAGTAAATACTTGGACTTATCAAACTAAACTAACAATCACAAGTCGAGTAAACTATAATACCCAAATTTCAAAAAAATCCTTCCTTAAATCGAATCTCAAGAACGGCACAATATAGTCTGTAAATGTTTTTTCCCAAAATAATATTCACATATCGTGCGCTTACCTATTTACATAATTTAAAAAAAACATGATATTCATCGCTGAGGCGCAACCGCAAATGATGATATACCAAGTGCATACCGAACCCGAGATGCGTAGGTATAGACGTCTTTTTGCCCCTTTGCACGAGTATGACGATAAAATTCAGTATATTACAATACTATTTCGTCGGAATTTCTTTGTAAGCTGTGGCGTTTGATCGCCCGGTGGTAAATTTTGTATTTTATAGTTATTTATTTATACTTACAACTATCCGTCCTACTAATATTGTAAATGCGACAGCATTATAGTTGTTTTTTCATGCAAAAACTACTGAACGGATTTAGATGAAACATTACACGAATATAGTTTATACATAAACACAGGCTAATAATAACACATAGGCTACAATTCATAAAAAATATGCTTTAGCACGCGAGTAGAAGCTAGCATATTACATTTCCTTACTTTAAAAGAAAAACTGTACAAAGTACTTTATTTCAGAAATCAGAATTGCCATAAAAAAATATCCGTATGCCACGATGGGACTACGACGTTACATTCTACCGCGTATTTTGTATCACGTTGCTGGCCATAGCCTTCATCTTCACTGTGATACTAACCAACGTATTCGTCGATATCGATGGATTATTATCTACAAAGGATAAAGGTGATTTTGCATTTCACTACAGTTTATAAGCTTAAGTATCAAAAGTGTAATTGCTGATGGTTTGTAATCTGATGTTTATATTTTAAATATTTTCAGCCACACTCAGAAACGTCAATTAAATTTAATCTGTCATAAATCACAATGTCGTATAAAATCTGTTTTTTTGCATTTTACTTCATTTTAAGTTTTATAAAGTAAACGTCATATGTCTTGGATACCGCAAGATGTGTTTTCAAAACAATACAACTTTTATGCAACTTTGAGAGTTTTCGGAAATTCCTTTCAACTGTTGATGAATGGAAATCACTTACTATCAAATAACTCGTTTGATCGTTTTTAAGGGATAAAACAGTGTAAAGCACACGACTACTCTACACCATAATTTTAATAAAAGTAGATTAGGTATAGCGAGTCTAACTTTACTCCTAAGGTTGAAGTTGCAATAACACAAATTCAGTATTAATAAACATGGAATAGATGTGGAGTAAACTACTTCAAATCTTTGATTTAAAAATAGTCCATGCCTCTACATAGTGACAGAGCAAGGATCGACTGTTTTGATATTTAGTTAATATTTCCGAAAATAGTACCTATATTGTATTCTTTCAAAAAAACCATTAGAAAACTTACCTTACCTAACTGTGCAATTTAATTTTAAGTTTGAATCACGTTTTAAACAACCATATCAAAATCCGTTGCGTAGTTTCATATTTTCACTATGATAGCTTGTACTTTCAAATAAATTTTTACACATAAAAGTAACTGTTAGTTTTTGACATAAAAGTTACCCATCCAAAGTTATTTGAACAATGTACCAATTTTTTATCAAAATAATAACAAATACTTGGATTAAGCGGTTTTTGTTAAGCATAGTACGCTTGTGTTAAGTTTAGTTAATATTAGTGCAGTAATGTATATTTGATAATCCAAATTTGGTGACTCAAATTCTGATATACTTAGTTTGGTGAAATAAGCTTAGCGGTCGAAGTTTACTCGTGATACGTTAACAAAGAGAAGAATTAAAAAAAGGTTTTGGTTTTTTGGGTTGGGTTCAAAAATATCCCAGAAACATGTTTGTTGATGTCACAATATGTACACAGATTAATAAGAAGTCAGGTTTCTATCCTTGGTAGATAGTGTTATCTTTATTGCATTATAATTGACAATTAATTTTAATAACGAATTTGGAAAAGTTTGATACCGTCACAGCCGAAATATGCATGTATATTATTAAATATACATTCATACATTATGTTATTAAATATACATTCAGTCAAAAAAGTATTTTGTTCATTGTTCCAAACTAAAAATTTCATTCCCATGGATTGTTTGGTACTGGTTCCAAAATTAAAATTTTTGTTTTTCTTGTTTTTATTAGATTAGCACAACTGTTTTTTTTTTGGGCGGAATTTATGTTGCAACTGTTATTTACATTAAATACACTGCTGTTTTAAATTATATCGTAGTTTATCGAATTCCATAATAGACAGAAACAATGAACAAAGAGTTTGTCTCAAACTTTACATCGCTAATGGAATTTCGTGTTCAGAGTCTATGAAAATGTTACAGAAATCTTACAGTGAATTGACTTTATCTACAACTCGTGCTCATGAATGGTCCAAGCGTTCAAAAGTGGTCGAAATGTGAAGGAAGATTTGCCTCGCGCTGATGGGCCATCAACGTCTGCTACTGAAATTAACATCGCAAAAGTGAAGGAAACTGAAAATTCTCATTCAACGTTGTAATAGACAGCCGACGAAATTATTGTATCTCAAGAGTCGATCGAAATTAAACTTTTCGCATCATTTTCACTAATAATTTGGATATGAAACTTGTTGCCGCTAGGCTAGAAACAAAAAAGCTGAATATTCTACAAAAACTCAATCGCACAAGAGTCGCTAAGGGCACGCTAGAACGATCAATTCCAAGCAAGCAAACTAATCAACAAGCTTCGGAGTGGCGCATTCCAACTGAACCGAAACCGAAAAAAAACACGACAAACTTATTCAAAAGTCAACGTCATGTTGAGTGTTTTCTTTGACTATCGCGTTGTTGTTCACTCGGAATTCTCGCTGGAAGATCAAAGGATAAAGAAAGAATATTATTTGAACGTATCGTTACGTCTTATAAGAGAGATAATTCGACGAAAAGGCCAGATTTATGGAAAGAAAATTCTTGGATCTTGTGCTACGATAATGCGCATTCGCGCACTAAACACTCAACAAATACCATCGAGCAACCATCATATTCACCAGATATGACTTCAGCCAACTTCTTTCTTTTTCCTAAACTCAAGATACCACTTCTTACTGTCTGCTTACATGTTGGGGCACAAAACGGGTAGAAGACATACAAGAGAATTCGTGGCTAGAACGAGAATTCGATTCCGGAAACATTGTTTTGAAGAATGTTTTGATGATTGGATTATTCGTTGGCGTAAGTGTATCTAAAGGAGCACAGGTTCTACTTTAAAGGTGATAAAATAAATTTTGATGAATAACAAATAGTTTCTGTATAACCCGGAACTGATCTTTTCCCGGTACTTTCTTGACAGAGTAGTGTAATCATTGCTTAAATTGAACATCGGGATGTGACGACTGTGTCGCCCGCTGCAAATCAAAGATTATTCCACCAATGCAATCAGTCATTGCTGGTAGAGTTCTCACTCGACTGGATACCACAGCCTTACTATTTCCTACCGTCTGATGTCATCAGTTCACGCCATTGTCGTTTTCTGTGTTTAAGGGTAGCAAGTAAAATGTTTAGGTTATACGTGCATTTACAAACCCAGAAATAACATATACAGACTATGGTGTCTATAGATGATGGTGGTCTCCTACCAGAAGAGCAACCTGCTTTTTCACTGTCTTATGATATAATAATACATTTCAGAAGCTTATGGTTGAGCAAGCAAACTTTTCTTTTTTTTAAAGAAAACTACTTTTTACGATACACTTTATTACTTTATGTTACACTTTAGCCGACCGGTTTCACTTTTCGCAGCATCAGCGTTTAAGAAGTAGATATAAAAAGTATAGAAGTCGAAAACATAACCTCCTCCGTTTTTCGGAGACGTTTAAAATATATTAACGTAGTATTTTTATTTAAGCTTGGTATTTAACTAGAATAGAATGAAGTGAAAACTAAAAGTATCCAAACTTTCGATAAAAAACAATATGCTGAATGTATAATACGGCCATGTTTTAGTGAAGAATGTAATTAGATTCTATTACTTAATTTAATAAAATTATACGATATTTTCAGAGACCAGAGAAGAGAATACTTTTTTTTATTTTTTTCTTTACTAAATTACGAAAGAAACTAGCACCTTACAGCACACCTTTAAGATCTTTGGTATTTTGAAGGGACAAGTACTTCTTACTATCAATCGTTGATTTCTTTGCAAACCTTAAAACTTATTAAGTAATTATTTTTTACTATAGTTCTTGAAACAACGGAACAAATATTTTTTAATGAAGAAGAAAACCAAGCACCACAGGAAGGTGAACCAACAGAAGTTTTCTACAGCGACGACAATTACATTGATGATAATTCTAATTGGTCGTACAGAACGAAAAGATCTGCAAGTAAGTTTTTTTTAATCATGGCAAGGCTGCGATGGTTTTTCTGGTTTTAAAATTGAGGCCAATATCAGTTTTAAGTATTAGTGTCGTTAACTATGGACCGCACTTAGAGACGTCAGATAACTGTCAGATAACAGATTTAATCTGTCATAATATCACATTTTTATACAAAACTAGCACTTTCACGCAGCTTCGCCTACGTAACTTGACTTCTACTGCACCGATTTTGATGAAAGAAAGCCTATGTCACGCAGAGGTAATGTAGCATTCTAAAGGTAAAGAATTTTTGAAATATGTCCACTTGTTTCGGAGCCTACTCATATCAAACAAACAAAAAACAAATCTTTCATCATTATAATATTAGTATAGATATAGATATGTAAACCTAATGAATGATTAAAAGATAATTTACGTCTCTGAATGCCGCGTTAAGGCCTATAATTTGGTAACTTTGGGTTAGATTCAATATCTGTTATTTGTACAAAGAAAGAGCCAATCTAAATTATTTCACGTAAAATGTTGCAAAGACAAGTCACTGTGGCACACACTGTCAAAACGTTTTAGATGTCATGTAGAGCCAAGCTTCTGACTCTACACGCTCTAACTAAACAAACCGTAACAACCCGTAACCACATCAACTTTGCACCTTACTCAAAATATACGGATTGGCTGGTTCACTCTAGTTCCCTTATAGAAAATTATACATACATACATATCTTCACGCCAAGTCCCTTACGGGGTAGGCAGAGAGTATCGAGTGCCAGACCTCACGATCCTGACAAACCTGTCTTGCTTCCTTCACATTCATAACTCTTTTCATACAAACACGCTGGTTTCGGAGACTCTTGACACCACCCTCGGATAATATCCGATTGATCTGATCGTGAAATTATAACTTTGAAATTATAACTTTGATGTTTAAAGCGCGAACGAATACTACCTTGAAATCCATACTCATTTTTCATCCGAGAGTTAGCATAGAGTCAGCAAAACTATGAAACTGTTTCAATTTTCACAAATGTTTTGAGTCTTCTAAAAATATAAAAAATGTATAGATATCTGAAAATAACAAATTTACTGGGTTTACATTTGAAATGTCAGCCAAATTTCGAGAGATAGTTCAGAAATGATAGCACTTTTGATCTGTGAAATCCATGTTGTAAATGCAAACATCTGTCCGTCTGTCTGATGCACTTTCATGGCTTAGCCGCTTACCCATTTTAATATAATTTGATAAGCATATAACTTAAGATCCGAGTACAAACAAAGGTTACCCCGGTATTGGTCCGGGCTCTTTTGTAGTATAGACCATCGTCCTTCCTGCCAGGCAGCTCGTAAAAGGCGAGCATAGTCTTACCGTCACTAACGCCGTGACATCCTACAAGAAGGTAGAGTTTGCAGTGACTCGCCCGGATTGGTACCACCGCCTTACCTATTCCTACCGCTATAACGTAAGTGCTTGCCGTTAACGTGTTCCAGTTCGGAGGATAAGGTAGCCGGTAAACTTGCTTTTACTCGAGACCTAACATTCCGGCCTCAGGTTGGCCACGCATCATTACCACCTTTGGTCTAGGCGTAAATATCTTGCCATTAGGATATCCGTCTGCCTGCTTGCCTTTCGATACATTAAAATTAAAAATACAAAATAAAAAAAGATTTGCTTTTTAAATATTAGCCGCCATATAACGTCTATCATGACTCGTAGAGCGAGACCCCATAAAAAAGTATAAAAAGTCATCGCTTTCGTATTTTTTTTTATTCGAGTGAAGTCACAAGCATCTCATTTTGAGTCGTTTATTAATCTTAACTAAATGTACAAAACAAAACAAAGCATATTTCATGGTTGAAAAAATATATGAAAAATATATATTTTAAATATACTAAACATTTAAATTAATTTAACTTAGCCCTGCATGTAATATAAAATATATTTTGGACGATATACTTATTATGGACGCTGCAAACAAGTCAATCAATTTATTAAAATAAAATTATTAAGAAATCTTTTATTCTATTTCATACCGTAGGATATGAAAATGGCACACTTTGTAGATATTTCAATAGTGTTTTTTTTCGACAGATACAAAACAAAGGTACTTGAATAATCCAAAACTTAAAATGTTATTGACAAATCACGTCGCTTCGATACTTGAGGAGTTAGAACACGATAATTTAGATAAAGCAGCATCAAATACAACACCACCACCAAAAAAATACAAAATGGACGAAAACATTTTAGAAATTATTCGTCAAAATAAAGATTTACTTAAACTGGCAGTAAATGAAATCCTCCATAAAGGTATCATGGCTCATGCAGATCTACATGATGTTTATAAAAAAATACATTTCCTGCTTAAAAGTGTCAATCGAGGTAATTATACTTAATTATAAAATTATAAGTATCGAGGAAACTAAAATAATATTACAAATAAGTACCTATGTTTTATGATTAATATGAATTATATGACTTAATATATGGAACAAAGTCGGAGTTGTTACAGCATTTTTAACTCAAAAACTATTGGACCGATTTAAACAACGTTTGTATTTTTTAAAAATATGTCAGCTCCGAACAGTAAAATGCCTAAACGTTTGAAAAAAGGTAGAAAGGTTACATGGCATTTACCAAATGGTACAAGACAGCTCATAGTATTATAGTTTGGACAACACATAACACTATAATGAATAAGAATAAAGAAGACTTTTTAATCAAAAAGATAATAAACCCATCCTTTATGACTATAAGGCAGAACTTCTAGAACCTTCGAGTTCTACAAATATCAAACAGCGTCTAATTAAACATTGAATGCCTCATTGATCGAAGGATTAACGCAGCGGCCAATATCACCGACCATCCGCGAGATTTTGTTTCATTTCCGGGCAGGGTCAGATATTAATTGTGTACTAAAAATAAATGTCTATGTCTTAGGGTATCAATTATATTTACTCGTATTTTAGTGTTTATACATGCTAAGTATAAGCACAAGTTAATAAGTATAAGCACAATTGGTGTCGTTGAGTGACCTAAGCAATAATCTGCTTACTTTTTTATTATGATAAATGGTTAGATTAACCAATTTGAAGCAACGTTTGTTCTATAAAGGTTTTTCTGAAAGACGACTTTACGAGTTGTCCAGTAGTGATAGTTTTATTTTTTTACCAGTAGAAAAACGTTTTCAGATGATTTTCACAAATAACTCAAAAGTACGTATTTTTGTAAAATTGTTGGTAAAACCAAAATACAGCTTAAAAAAACTTTTTATAAATTTTTTTATTTGTTTTTTTTTATTTTTTGGGTCCTAAAAATATTTTAAAAAATTACGTACTATTTAATTTGTTCGAGGAAATACAGTTAAAACGGTCAAAATTTTGAAACTTACTAGAGGATAAGTAAAAACGTATTACCTTCATAAAAAAATTATAGAATATAATTTGGTTCAAATTGTGTCGATCTTACTATTATCGTGCATTATCTCAACAAAAAATGTCCTGGCACCTGGCATCAACCCTCCGAGTAAAAGTAACCAATAGAATCAACTTCGTAGAAGAGCCTCTGCCTAAATCCAAACTTTTAATGAAAGCACGTGCTGCTCAGCAAAATTATGCAATATAGCCAAGTTTCGCCTCCACGTACTGGGCACCCGCATCTGTGGTCTAGCGGTCTGGTGTTGCACTTAATTTCTTGAGGTCCCGGGTTCGACAAAAAAAGGAAAATGTGTATTGTCGTAGCCAGGGATTGGATATGTGCCCAATTAGCTTACCTCCTATCACATTTTGGAACTAAGTGTCTTCGGCTGTTCGTGAGAACTCGGATTGTTCCTTTACTTCTTCGGTGATATATAAAATAATTACAATCACTTATCTACAATTTGATTTGTACTCTCGTATGATTTTGCAGATAATGAGAACACTCTGATGAAAATGTATAAATCTAAAGAAATCAAGGAAGACGATGCATTTATATCGGATTCATATGAGTATTTCAACAAATATTTAGAAATGGCTTCAAAAACGGAAAACAAGGAAAATTTACCAGACACTGATAATCAGAAAGCTCTTAATCATAAAGGTACTATTTATTTATGATGAAATTAGATTAAATTATATTCATATAATTAATAATATAACTTATAGTTTTATACTCGCAACACTGCAAACTTTACGAACCTGTAACATTTACTACATGATATAGTTTATCGAAAGTTCACTAAAAGTTTGACACTGTCTTACTTGTTTCTTTTTAAAACAATATAGCTCTATATTTTTTAGATCACAATTTAATTATAAAGTCTGTTATTGAGATATGGGATCAAGATGATAGAAAGCAACTCAATATATCGTAAGTATATTAGTTTTCCATTTCAAATTAAAATAAGAAAAATGGGTAATTTTTATAGCACCTAAGTACGTTTCAGTAATGAAAACGCTAGAGGACTCATCAAAGTAGTATACAATGGAAAATCAATTAATGTATCTCAAATGAATGACAATTATATGAGAAGTACTGTAACTGGAGTCAAAAACAATATGCACCAAACTGAAAAGATAAATACGAATAAACATAGTGAGATACACATTCATGATACGAAAAAAATATTAAATAATTATGATAAAACAGTTTTAAACAAACACATCAATAGTGTTATAAAAGGGATGTTAGAAAACTATTCAACGACAAATAAAATAAATGATGCAATCAGCAGTGAAACTATCGATACGAAGTCTGAAAGAAATAAAAGACAAGTGAAAATTCATTATGCTAATGATGATATACCAAATCCAAAGCATAAAACATCAAATAAAAAAACAAAGTCCATCGATGATGATCTTTACGTTGAAATAGAAACTCATTTAGATGGTAACGATTCTAAAGATAACAAGAGGAAAAAGTTTATAAAGGAAATTATAAATAAAATACAAAATGCGTTAGTTAATCAAGATTCAGTAGAAGAAAATCTGAAAAGGCATTTAGAATACAAAAAGAGAATCCAGAGTCCTATTTTCATAAATAAATATCCTGCACCTAAAAGCCGAATATCTCCCCTTGAAACTATTGAGCATAGACAAATTGGGCCAATAAACAAAATAAGCCAATTTGATAATATTTCGCTAAATAAAAATAACATTGATTTAGCAATGGTTCATTCGAATCCAAAGTTTCTAACGCCTTCTAAAAGCGTTAATTCTGCAGAATTAAGTAAAATTTACATAAATTACGATGAAGTCTTACAAAATGGTATACCAAAAAGATTACAAGCACCTATTGCTACAAGCGATAATGAAAGTAAAGAAATTACATCCAATGTTTTTAATAGCTTAGGTAATGTATCTCTATTTTTAAAGGATATTGATGGAACTGGTTTTTCTATAGGTTTCAATAAATATACGGATGAACCTCCTGACGACGAAAGTCTGAAAATATTTAGCGGATTAGAAAACCTCATAAAGGAATACCATAATGTGTATGATGAGGATGATGGAAATAGTGAAGGGTATGACAAAAATATTAAAAATTTTGTACGAAATATTCATGAGATTACAAAACGAGATGTCAAAGTTCACCAGAGTATCCCACTTTATGGCAATAAAATGAACACAGAAAAAATAAGTGACCGTCTTATGTTTCATGAATTTAATATGAAAAACCTAAGAGAAAAAAACAATTTTAAGATACACAAAAAAGAGTCGCTGAAACGGTATCCAAAGCGTATTAGTTTAATCAAACCTATTGTAATTAAAGAAAAAATTCTAAAAAAAACTTTAATCCCAACAGAAATTTTCTCGTCAATTGACATGGTTAAGAGAAATAAAAGATCGCTTAATATTCAAAAGTATAAAACTACGAAATTAAAATCCAAAATAAAAGTAAACAGATACATCAACACAAATGCGATGTCGAAAAAGAAAGTATTTGCTACTAAGAAGCGTAACAAACGACAAATTAATGCAATAAGAATAATAGCAAAAGATTCGTCAGTACCATTTTTTAACTATTCAGATGAAAACGCATTTTTTGCGTCAAACGAAGAAACTTTTCCCAGTGGATCCCCTTTTGTAGAAAAATCAGGAATTCAAAATGTAATAATTGACCAAAGTGGTAGAGAGCCCAAAATAATGACGCTTGATGGTATTCCTAGTGTCGGGAATATTTATACCCAAAACATGTATAGTGATTCATTGAACACTAACAGTCTCATGTCTAGATACCCCCATGTATTTTTAGATAATACACCAGGAGAATATAATAATGCCGAAAATAGTGATGAAACTCAAAAGAAGTTTAAAAGTTCATATAGAATACCAGCTACACCAAAATACCAAACTTCAGAAACTGATTTTTCTTCTGTGCAAAAGGAATCTAATTTCAAAAGCTACACATCGGGATTTGAAGAAATCTTAAATGCTGTACTGCCTTCAATTCCAAAAACTCGTTACAAAGTTACGTTAAAGATTTTACCGAAACTAAATGTAACTAATGTTCAAAATGGCGGTTATAAAGAAACACATACCAGTGTTAACAAAACCTATGCTAAAAATGGAATGCAATACATTACGTTATTTAACCTAACAAAGATGTCAAAAATTGAGAGGCTCAACCAAACATCTAACAACGTTCATCATCATAATTTAAAAAGTAATGAAACGTTGATGTCACTGCTAAGTGATTATAAGAA
>NJDC01004332.1:72782-94002 GCA_002245475.1 Calephelis virginiensis
GAGTTATTGTGATTGCAAGGTCATGCCTACCCTGTTAGGAAAAATATTTTCGAGTTTGATACCTGTGGGGTACAAGCGGACGGGGTGTTATCGGATATCCGGATTCACCCTGATATAGTGTTAGTAATGTGTCCTCATAATATTTGTCTTTAATTATTTTAAATGGGTCTGAAGTAAATACTTATAGATATAGATATAGATTCATCTTACCATACCATAACATACGTACGTACATAAAAAATCAAATAGATTACGATGGTTGGAGTCGGATATGCTTTTGACAATAAATGCAACAATGGAAGGCAAATAGGGATATCTACAAGCATTACATAAGTACAATGTTCCTAAGAGTACTTTAGAAGACCGCATTAAGAAGATTGAAGCCAAGAGTTGAAGTGTTCCCATTAGCCTAATTAACACAGAGAATTATTCTCTCACGTCTTAAGTCAGTAGTTTGGGAAAAGGGCCTGATACCGAACGAACAATTCGGTTTCAGAGCCGCCCACTCTTGTACCCATCAAGTGCACCGCCTAACGGAGCACATCCTGTCTGGCTTAAATTCTACCTGTGGCCTCAAGGAGAACACAGACGCCATATTCCTGGACGTCGCCAAGGCATTCGACAAAGTCTGGCAAAACGGCTTGGTATACAAGCTATACCAAATAGGTGTGCCGGATAGGCTAGTGCACATCGTACAAGCCTACTAGTCAAACCGCCGTTTTCGGTTCCGAGTCGAAGGAACTCTCTCCACATCCCGCCCTTTACAAGCAGGTGTCCCTCAAGGATCAGCGCTCTCACCTATCCTGTTTTCATTATACTCGAGCGACGTCCCACGAGTACCTAACGTAGAGTTAGCCCTGTTCGCGGATGATGCCGCCTTATATTCCACACATGTGTCCAATCTCATAATTTCAAAAAGACTGCAAATAGCAGCCGACTCTCTAGCTACCTGGTTCAAAAAGTGGCGTGTAGAAGTCAATCCGGAAAAAAGTAAGGCAGTACTTTTCTGTAGGAAAAAGATTTCCATCCGAGCCAGAAGTTTCCGCCAAATTAGACAAATGTCTATGTTCGGTAGCGTTATCCCGTGGGAAAGCGAAGTCAAGTACCTCGGGGTAACGCTGGACAAAGATATGAAATTTCAATCACACATTAAACGTGTGAAAAGCTAAACATGTAATGTACCGCTTACACAGCCTTCTGAACAAAAATAGTAAATTGTCACTTAGAAATAAGTCGACTCTTTACAAAACTTGCATACGACCCATACTGTCATATGCAAGTGTAGCATTCGCCCATCTCCCTAAGAGAACCCTGTACCCATTACAAGTTGTTCAGAATAAGTTCCTACGACTAACCACCGGTGCACCGTGGTACATGCGCAACTCAGATTTACATAGAGACTTGGAATTGCCTAGCCTAGCGAAGCACTTTCAAGAACTCTCTCAAACATATTTTTCTAAGTTAGAAAACCACCCGAACCCTCTGATGGCAGCAGCCAGCGATTATGTCCCCGAGATGGACCCACCTCCGCTTCGCCGGAGGCCCCGTCACGTGATTCTAGACCCCGATGACCTCATAACCGAGGCAAACGCCTCATACAACAGTACACACTCACACACAAACTCACGACAGCGCCGCCGCCGGGGGCGGCGAAGACCCTTGTTCCGCCCTGGGCGGAACACAGCCACAACATCCTTTTCCGAAACGAACCAAGATCCCACCCTAAGCCGAGGTACGGTCTCACAGGAGACACCCTTAGGGAGGGGGGTCCCAGGCCCCACCCAAAATTACATCTCTGGCTGAGCACTCTGCTCGCCCATTAGCCCGGTGACGTTGTAAAGTCAATAGACGTACACAACAGTAGTCATTTCGAAAAAAAAAAAAAGTTGAAGTGTTCCGGAAGTGTTCTGTTACTAAAAATGTGTTTTTTTTGATGAGCTAGAAGGTCCAGATTATTTGGATTGACCAAAACAGATCTGCGACGCTTGTCATTCAAATCAGCCTAAAGAAAAAGATTAAACCACAACTTTAACAAAGAAACCGGACTTGCACGCTTAGACTGGGCTAGTAGATTTTCGAAATGACATTCGGAGTTGTCATTAAGAGCAAGTTCAGCTGCAAGGGCGATGGCTTTCAACAAAGCTATGATAACTTCATGTGGTGGCACATGAAGGTTGTATTAGATGCATTGAGTTTGAATTAATATTTTATGTTCGCAAAAATTTGCCAATAATTTGATTATTTTGTGTTTTTATGGTATCTGTATTCACCACATTTAGATTGAATGCCTATCCGGTTTTACCCATATGTATGGGGTGAATTCGGATATAGATTTTTTTATAAAATTGGTTATAGTTCCTACAGTTAAGATTTGATTCTAACAATATGTAGCCAAAATATTACCAAATCTATGTTTAATAATATATGATTTCATTTTTTTAAATATATAACACAATTACTAATTTACAGTAATTATTCCTTAACTATCTGGGGTTACCCCACATTCCTCTATATAACATTTTTAATTATTTTTAATTATTAAAATCTTATGTTCCTCTATATAAATAATTAAATAAAATATATTGGTTAATAAAATATAATGTGTACAAGTGTATCTAAATAAATTGCATAAAGTAAAATTAATAAAAACATGCCGCATAGACACAACGATAATGCATTGCCAACCTGATACTGATAACTGAAGCCTATTCCGTCAGTAAATTCACCGGCCACTCTCCCCAAAAACCTAAGCACGATAGCTGCGAGTACGTTAAGGAGGCAGGATTATTTTCACTGGTGTTAGAGTGCTGTGCACCAAATAGCCAGGGTAGGGATCCACTGCTTTACATATTCCTGCCGCCATAATGACTCTGCCATGATCCGGTCCGGAGGGTAGGGAAGCCGGTAGACTTGCACAATAGACCTAACATCCCGGCCACAGCTCATTAACACCGATGGTATCTATAGGCGATGGTTATCTCTTACTATCAGGAAATCCGTGTGCTTGTTTGCTGACCGTTCACATAAAAAAAATTATGAAGAAATTGTTTAATATACAAAAAACGTATAATATTTTTTCGAATTCGGTTAAAAGTCAGAGAGGCTTAAGATACTGATACCAAATACTAGATACAATATAAATAAAATTGTATAGATATACTTTTTTAGTTCTCTTGCGAGACTACATACGTGAACTCATCTATGAATAGATTGCGTTGATAAATAGGTGTATATTGTGTACATGCGTGTTAGCAAACAAAATAACTATTCCCCGTAGCATACTTTCAAGTTATGCAGATATTTCGTTGCTTACTGTACTTGTCTATACTAATATTATAAAGAGGAAAGGTTTGATTTTTTGTTTGTTTAAAATGAATAGGCTCCGTAACTACTAGACCGATTTTCAAAATTCCCTCACCTTTAGAATGCTATATTATCCTTGAGTGACATAGGCTTTGTTTCATCAAAATCGATGCAGTAGAAGCCAAGTTACGCAAGTGAAGCTGCGTGAAACTGCTAGTATCGTAATAAATCACATCTCTGACAATATCTTTAACTACAAATTACAGAAATTGTTCTAATTTCAAAGTAAATATATCACGCTCTTGATAAAGGTATCTTTAAATGCTAGTCATCGATACGAACACTTAAAAATGTAAATGTAAATATCAAAATAAATTTAGTGACCACCCAGGCAAAGGACACAGAAATTTACTTACTTACTGCACTTAATTCATAATAAAACACATCTCTAACAAATGTCTTTACCTACAAATTACAAAAATTTTTCTACTTCTAATATTTTTTTTATTATATTGAAAGGCAAACAAGGAGACGGATTTCCTGATGGTAAGAAATTCACGCCGTCTAGAGACACCAAAGATGGTAATGGTGCGTTGCCAACCTGAGGACGAGCTGTTAGGCCTCGAGCAAAACTAAATTTATAGGCTACCTTACCCTCCGCACCGGAACACGCTATGACGTTATGGCGTCAGGAATAGGTAAGGCGGTGGTACCAATCCGGGTGAGTCGCTGCGAAACTTTACTACCTAGTCAAATGTCACGGTGTTATGCTCGCCTTTTAACGAGCTGCCTGGCAGGAAGGCAGATGGCCTCAAAGGAGCCCGGACCAACACGGGGGGTAAAACTTATTACGCTTTTGATATAGCTGTAAATGCTAATCATCAATACGAACACATAGAAATGTACCTAAATATCAAAATAGATTTAGTGACCATCCAGGCACAGGCACAGAAATATACAATCTATGTTCATAAGAACTATCTACTTAAGGGACGATTGATATTTAACTGGACTGTGGAAAATTAGGCCGGTGAGGGGTTATTATCACATCTACATTTTTTAAGAAGCTTAGAAATCATTGTTACCGAAATGCTGAAATTATTTTTACTTAACGAAACAAAAATAAATTAAAAAATAATGAGAATTTTAGGCACTGTCGGATTGGTAGTACAATATCCTGTAAACTTAATACATTAACCATCTTAATATACAGACTAAAGTACTTCAAGATTCAATTTGGTTTCAATTGTAGTCTTTATGCCACTGTATAAGACAGACAGATACAATATATAAAGACAGTTATATCAACTTTATTCTTACTTGAGTCTGTTTATTATAAGAAATGTACCACCTCATCGATAAACATATACTACTATATAACTACTCCAAGGCTTAAAATGAAATTTTAGTCCGTATTAAGGTGTAGTAAATTCTGTAATGTTAAATCTTGGAGTATTTAATTCAACTAAAGGTCGGCCATTGGTCGAAATTCGACCATAATAAATTTTAATATCTTTTTGATAAGAACGCCATCTTCATTTATAGAGACCAAAAACTTTGTTTCCAAACTTTATGTTCGTCATCTGTGATCTTTTATCGTTATCATCAACATATTTGTTTGTGTGTGTCAAATGCATGGTAGTATTTGTAATGTTTTAGTTCTTGGTTTAATGCACATCATAATCGTTAATATTAAAAAATATTACCGTTCTGGACTTCTCCTTTACATAAACTATTAGTGTGCTAAATTTCATACTCATCCGCCTGCGCAATTTACGTAAAAAGGGGTCCAAAGTTTTTACTTCACGTATTAGTATTATGGTGTTTATAAATAAGACGGTTAAGGAGCAACATCCCGTACGCCGCCGAACAGTGGCGCACATAAAAGTTCTATCATGACTATAGACCTATTAGTAGATACTTTCGAGATTTACAAAGCTGTACAAAGCTATTCATTGTGTTGTACAAAGCTATTCATTATAAAAGAAATCCACCAGACCCACTCGCATTCCAAATCAGTCATATCATACTTTTCGGAGTTGAAAGCTATCAAAAGATCGTTGGAACATCGTATTATGGTAATGACTTTTTAAATCAAGAAAACATCTATTTGTTATTAACGACGAGAATATCAATAATGAATAGATAGTGTATTATCTAATACATTAATATAAAAGTCCTGTGACCTACTTTTAGGTTATTTCATCGTTTTGTGTCGCTAAGTGGAAATGATTTTGAAGGTGAGCTCTTGAACATATTATCGGATAGTCAATGTTATTTGAACATTATAACAACCGTGTGATTATGTATGTTTTTCCTAATGATTCCCAAGCCAATAATAGATTTTTATGACCATGATTCTACCGTGTAACTTGTGATTAGCGAGAGTAGATATGTATCAGGCAGTTTAAAAGAGTTACATAACAGCCTGCATTGGTATACTCGGCATTGAGATTTCGAATGACATGCAGTTTGGTGGTCATCTGGAGAAGAACCCTGAAATAGGCTTTAGATACTTGAGTGAGCTCAGTAAGACGAGATTAATATCTCGTTGAGGTATTCCTCAAGGTGACCCATAGCTTGCAATTTTACAAAACGTGAATTCAGCCTCATGAGGAAAACTGCACTCAACTCTTTGCTTTTGACCCCATCTAACGTAGAGCGTCACTCCTAAATTGCCAATGACCGGGCAATTTGCCAGTCGGGTTGATCCTTTGATGTTGCGTTCAGAAGTTGAGTTCTTCAGTGTTCTCATTGTCCTGTAGAATGTTTAGTTTCATCCCTGGCGTCGAGTTTTACCTTTGGACATCGCGTTAGAGCTTAAGGCATCATGCTAATCATCAGTATTTCTAAACGGATACGACTTAAGAACCTTTAAGAAAAAAAACGCATTAGCTCTTTAAAATGTCAGCAACGCATCTATAATAATCATCATGACACCTGATGAAACCTTTTTTTCTCTAATACATTCAGGAGTTAAAAAAGGAGTACTCAATTAATAAAGTTAATATATTGCATTGTATGTAAAGGTCCTTATATATCACTATTAACGCTAAGTTATTAAGAGAGATGACTAATTAATTAAGGCATTTAGTAGAGAGGATTCCAGATGGTTTCAAAAAGAGAACGATCAAGTCAAAGGACATTTCTGCGCTACTAACATTTTTTTCCCCTAATTTAATACCTTAATACATTTTACCTATAACAATTATGAAGACGTAATAAATGGATATCTTCGCAATAATACTTAGCGAGAGTTGGCGGACGCTGCACAATCCACTGTGATTCTAGTCTTGAATAAGAAAGAAACTTTTTTTCTTTCTAGAATAAATCCAATGTATTTAGTTGGTAATCTGACATTAAACATACATTTTGAAAAATCTTAGAAACTCTTTGTAAATCTAATTCAAATAGCACAACATCTCACAAAGGAAGAAGTGGGGGGGGCGCGAAAATTTTACTCACGTAATTGGTGGTACCTCGCTAAGAGATAAAAATAATTTACAATTAATATTTCCCATGCAGGTTACAGCCGTCATACTACTTTGCTGTTTGGAAACATGTCTGGGTTACACACTGAGAGCTTCTGCGGTAATATTTATTTCTGTTACTTTAATATACGTTTCACTACGAATATTCAATGCAAGGGACATTTTTAAATAATTTCCTGGCACTCTGTGTGGAAAGTGATAACTTTAACGAAGTTTCAGGAGTTTTCGAATCCATAAGGCAGAAAGCTACCACACACACTTCAGACGGTAAAATGGAAAACCTCAGGTTATATGTTTTTACGCGTGATCGGAGACTTTTCTTATTTAACTTTATATTCTGTTTTGCATTTTGCGTACAGTACTGATGCGATGCCAACGGAAATCAATGCAGCATCAGCAGGAATAAGCAAGACGGTGGCATCAAAATGAGCGAGTTGCCACAATATGCTACCACCTAGTGCTGGTCACGGTGATATTGCTGATAGATACTAAATCCTAAGCTCATCTCTTTTAAGCTGATAGTTTAAAAATTGCAAATTCTAGCTTAAAGCTTACCTTCAAATTTATGAATTTTTTTTCCAAACGTTAAAAGTTCGCCAATGAACGCCAGAAATAACACGAGGTAAATAACATGTTTTTAAATATTTACCGTCTTGCTACAAAAAAATTAAACACTCGTTGAACATATGTTTTACTAAACACTGTTTAATATAGGATTCTTAACCAATATCATGCTTCCACGTCAGTCACGTGAAGCATGTTACTGGTTGAAAAACAAATAGAGTACCTAGTGAAACAGTAAAAATCTTGCTTTTTAAGGACGACAATGCCATTTATTCACTACAAGAATCTCCAGAAAGTGGTCTACAGTTCCAGTCCCCGGATAGTAATGGAGCCATTTTACGCGAAATTGTCTACCTCCGACTAATAGAAAAACCAAACACAGTAAGTACAAGTAATTTACTTCAGTATGTTTATTGATTAGAGTTTTGTAAAAGGAAAAGACATTAAATGTTCGACTCCTATTCATTTGTTTATATGGGTATGTTAATCGATTTCTACGTCATTTCTGAACCGATCGGTCGGTTTTTTTCAGTTTTGCTCCGCTTAAATTACATATTTTTTTATGAAATAAACAAAAAAAAATACTTTTTATAACCAAAGTACTAATTCGTTTTGTTAACCTATCAATATACTACCTAACTTTTCAGAAAAACAAAAATAACTGATTAAAACGTAATACGTTCTTGGATTATATGCTCTTTGATGGTACATGGTTTGATGGTTTAGGTAAACAATAAGAAGACTAGCCCATTTTTAACGTATGCAAAATCCCCACGGAGACCAGCCGCTCTCTGGGGAAGCAGCTTGAACCGAGTAAAAATCATACTAACACCTTCCCACCGCCCGGTTGGGAGCGAGATGGGGTCGCTCTCGAATTCACCATCTCACTCCGGCGACTACGGCCCGATCCTTACGGAGCTTCCTCCCGCGCCAAGAGAGGGCCGACACTGGCCATTGCAGTCGCCCCCAGGCGTGCGTGGCTGTACTGACAGCCCCGATTAAGACTGGGCCAGCTTAGTCGCGACCATTATTACATTGATGTTAAAGGAACTTGTTCGACCGACTTTTTATTTGTTCTATTTGTTTTTATTTGTACTGTAAATGATAGATACATAAACATAAGTCACGATAATAAGGCACCGGTGTGTGTCTAACCTTACCTTAGCGCTGAATTAATTGTACAAAAATCATGGCTTGGCAAATATACATGTGGAATTTCCCTTTCAGAACTCAAGCAACACTGACACCGGGAACGACAACACCATCCCTCCTGGTTGTAACGCTTACGGATATGATTGTGGTGATGTAAGCAATATTTTTTTATCGTTGGGAAAAAACATCTTAACATATATAAATTACGTGTCACGTTGTTCTTATTAACCAACTTCAATCAAATTTGCACACCGTGTGCAGTTTGATCCAACTTGAAAGGTAGGGTAGCTTACATCTCAATTAATGATCAAAAAAATTACCATCCAAGCAAAGCCGGAACAGGCACCTAGTATTAAATACATTAACTAGCTATTAAGGCGGCTTTGCTCGCGTGGCACTTAATATATTTACTAATTTTAGCCCATTAATAAGGACTTTCATACAAACTTTCAACCCCTATTTTACCCCCTCAGGGGTAGTATTTCCAGAAACGCTTAAATGCGTATCTATTCATTTTAATAAGTAGCCCAAAAATAAAGATTCATGTTTTTAACTTTAAAAATGACGGTATCCATACAAACTTTCAACTCCTATTTCACCCCCTAAGGGGTAGTAGAATTTCTAAAATTCCGTCCTTTGTGGGTGAATACTCAATAAAACGACCCTAACTCACCAAATTTCATGGCTGTTTCTTAAACAGTTTTTGCTCGGCGATGAGGAAGTCAGTCAGTCAGTCAGTCAGGACATGTTATTTTATGAGTAGTATAGACATTTCTTAGAAACTGCTGCTCTAATTTGAAAAATTCTTGTAGTAAAGGTACTTGTATTTTAGCACTTGCCCTGTGCTTGGGTTAAATTTTCACAAATTTTAAAGAAAGAAAAAATCTTTCAGTGTTAAATATCGAGGAAGGTTATACAAATTGAAATACAAATCGTAACTCGTTGACCGATTATATTAATTCTTTTTTTGTTGTGTAGTAGATAATTTGTGTTTTACAGATTGTCTCGTATTTTTTTCAATTTTTATCCGTTTCGTAGCTTAGAAATAGACAGAATAGAACACTTAGTATAAAGTGAACAAATAACTTGAAATGCGGAATATAGAGGAACATTTTAACGTACGGGCCATTAAGCATATCTTCACTCTGCAGCGTAGACAAAGAGTAGATACTTATCGAGTACCAAGTGAATTAAGTTCGCCGGATCAGATAGTACTTAAAACGGGATATTAGGCCGATTGTGTAAGTGTACTGGTTACCCTACCCTATGGACCGAAACATGTCAGAGTCATTATGGCAACAAGAATAGGTAAGACGGCGGATCCCTGCCCCAAAGAGAATATAATCAGTATGCCCTGCCTGGCCAATTGCTTCACAGCACTCCACCACTATTTCTAATATTGGTGAAGACCATATTTTAACCTATGCTCGCCTCTTACGAGCTGCCTGGTAGAGAGGCAGATGATTCGTTCTACTCAGGGGGGCATCACACAAATGTTATACTAGTTTGGAGTGAAACTCAAATAAGAATACAGCACCGGCAAGCATTGACGTTATGGTGTTGAAATACATTAGGCAAGATTAAGTATGACTCTTTAGTTTGACATTGCAAAACGGACGATGATATTTTCTTAATCATGTACAACTTAGGATTAAAGCGGTTTGTATAGATGGTGGTGAACCCTGAGATTATTCAAAGAAATGATAAAGACGCACAGTTTTGCTTTGTATGCTTTTATCAACATTACAAACAATTTCATAAACATTTTATCGATGTCATTTCAACTTTGACAGGATTCAAACAGTGACGAATCTGATAGCTCTGAGTGCCCCATCAACTGTGATGGTTCTGGTGATGTAAGTACATAAAATTTTGATCAAAGAAGTCCAAGGTTATTTTTTTAAAACAGATCAATAATCTTTTGCCAGGCAAATGGTTAGGAAGAGATTCGTTGTCGCTAACAGTATTTGAATCGTCTCCGTGGTCTAGCGGTCTTGATGTATGTAATATTGGACTTGACTTCATGAGGTTTCCACGGGTCAACTAATAGAAAAGTGGTCTTTCAAATTTCTAATAACAAGCCACGTGCACGGGATTGGATATGTGCCCGGTTACAATAAACTTGCCACCTTCTTCTCCCCGTGACCCGGACCAACCGGGTTCCTTTGCAGAATAGACACCTCTGCCTTCCTGCCAGGCAGCTCGTAAAAGGCGAGCATAAGCTTACCGTCGCTAACACCGTGACACCTGATAAGGTAGAGTTTCACAGCGACTCACCCGGATTGGTACCACCGCCTTAACTAAAAAAAAACCTATCACATTTAAGGACTTAGTGTTTTTGGCTAGTCATGGGTGCACTGGTTATACCTCTACTTATCTCTTAGAGGAAACGGTCGTGAAAACGGTCAGGAGAAGGTTCTTATGAAGAGAAAAACCGGCTGTATTGCGGGGAAAAGGAGAAAAACTATACTTTTTCCATTCAAACTTTTAGTAAATAGGCAGATAGCGATACGAAGTTTGCCTGGTCAAATAAAATACAATACAATCCACATAAAAAGGGGATGAAGGTGAGTTTAAACCATGAATTCGCCTGGTTTTTAAGCCTTTTGCAGCTTCCTGCTATGCCAATATACCAGACTGTATATAAAATTATTTGTCGCAGGATAGCAGTACTACCACTGACCCTGATTCTTATGAAACTAGTACTGATTCATCAGAAAACTCTTGCAGTAGTGTAAGTTAAGTTTTATTTTTTTCCTGTACGAATTCAAATTTGGCTATAGACTGAGACTTAAAACTAGTTAAGGCAATATCATAAGTTTAAGGATGTGTATTCATTATTTTCGAGGAGAATCATCCGAGTCTTAAAATTTTAGTGGTATTTGATAGACATTAACACATAGACACCAACAGTCAAGATAATAACTATAACAACAAAGACATGGCTGAATAACATACTATTAACTTATACTTGCCATTGAAGTGTTCCGGTTCGGAGATAAGGTAGCCAGTAAATTTACTTTTGCTCGAAGCTAATCACCCTGGCATCAGATTGGCAACGCACCATTACCACCTTTGGTGTCTCTAGGCGGCGTCAATTTCTTAACATCAGGAAATCCGACTGCTTGTTTGCTGTCCGATATCATTAAAATAAAACAAACAAAATATTAGGAACAAATAGTGCAGAAACAATTAGGATTATTATTAACAATTAGCTGTTCATGGTAATGAACAGTTATTACATATACACTTTCACTTATACTATATTTAACATCTTAGAATACTGATTTCGCAAATTATGGCATATTTTTAAATCTTATTTGTAGCAGGGATAAATATTTTTAAGGAAAACGACGGGAGCAGTGACTGTGATTGCAGTAGCACTGACTGTGGTTGCAGTAGCACTGACTGTGGCTGCAGTAGCACTGACTGTGGCTGCAGTAGCACTGACTGTGGCTGCAGTAGCAGTGATTGTAGTTGCAATAACGGTGATTGCAGTTGCAGCAGCCGTGATTGTAGTTGCAATAACGGAGACTGTTGCTGTGGGGTAAATCCTTTTTGTATATAAATAAAACGAAAAATCATTTTGCTGTGTGATATATGCTGATTTCTCATGAAATATATTTATCATTTGAAAATGCAATTTAATTAAGGGTATTCGGCTTTGAACAAGACTTCCAGTGAGACAGGGCTGTGCAGCAGCTTGCTCGGGTTGGAGTTAATCGTATTACCTATTCCTAGCTCCATAATGATCAAAAGGAAGCGTAGCCGGTTGACTTGAAATTAGGTCAATATTCTGACCGCATTATGATACCATCTATGGTGTCGATAGGCCACAGTTGTCTTTATCATCAGGAGAGCTGCGTGTCCATTCGCTTTCTTATGTCATAATATATAATAATTGTGTGTGTCCTCAGCGACAAAGCAGTGACTTTAGTTAAATTCAGTATTGGTATTGCAAAACACGGAGAAGTATCCGACGAGATACTGTCCGACTTTCAGACAATTGCTACGGCCGCTATTTTTATTTAATGTTCTTTTATAAATAGCTGGCTTACTAGCCAACCAGACAAACTTTGTTCATTCTGCACATGATACTCTCTGCCTTACAGAGAGACTTGGAGTTAAGATATAGTTATTGTATGGATATGTAAGATGACTAGTACATTGAAATATACATCTCTCTACATTTCAGATTTGAAGTTCAGATAACTTCACTTTACTCATCACAGTCATTTTATACTAAGTGTTTATATGTTTGTAATTTCTAAACTGCAAAACTTATGACATGGAAAAAATTAAGGGACAATCTGTGAGCCAAATTATTATACTACTAAAGGATGTATGGCCCAATTCACAATTTTGTTTTTATTCCTCTTCCAATTTCCCTTTAGTGGGCGGGATAAAAAGTATCCTAAATCCTTCTTAGGAACATAAAGTAACTACTAGACAAATTTCGTTACGATTGGTTTATTAGCTTAAGTGCGCCGGCTGTATGCACAAAAAATCAATTTTTCATTGTCAATAAAAAAAATCTAAAGGCTGAGAAAACATTCAAGATACATTCACGATAAGGATTAAATAAATGTTTCAAAGACAGCGATTATCGCTTGCCATCGGAAAACCATTTGCACGGTAGCCTTATTAGCCGCAATAAAATCGTGCTGCAACACGACCTGATAAGCTAAAATATAATTGTTTTACCTTGAAATACTGACAGCTGAAACAGAGACTGTAGTTGTTTTTATATACCTTTGTATGATTTCGAATAACTAAGTAAAAACTTTTAGGACAACGACTGGATCAGTGGCTGTAGTTGCAGTAACAGTGATTGCGATTGTAGTAGCAATGGTTGCGATTGCAGTAGTAGTGATTGCGGTTGCAGTAGCTGTGGTTGCAGTTGCAGTAACAGTGATTGCGGTTGCAGTAGCGATAACTGTTGCAATGGGGTAAAATATTATCATTTTTTATTATTTTATATATAAAAAACAAAAGGATACTCACGTACCTATTGACTTTTTACGAAATCTATGTAACCTAATTTAGGTGTTGAGATGTACATTTTAAGACAGGATATTGAATAAATTAGTGTTAAATTAATTATTCAATTTCAGAACAAAGATTAAAACCACATTTAAATCAAACAATAACGAACAATTTTTAAAAGACACTTATTTAATTTATCAGGACGATCCTGGTGACAACACCACCCCTAGCGATGGCGATCAAAGTTGTTCATGCGATGATGATGGAGATAATGTAAGTATTAAAGCTTATCCAAGTAGGTACGACTACCTTCGGTTCAAAGCATAACCTATAAATCAACATCTCTAACCCAGCGATCTGTGTTCGGTTCCGATGATACATTTTATGATCAAACCCCGAATGAATTAAACAAATTGATTAAGTATAAATGTCAGTGAGTGTTGATTGTATTATGAGTAAACGATACATAAATAAATACATAAATCGACACGGTACAGATTAAATAAACACCTAGACCCACAAATACAGACATCTGTGTTATTTGTTGTAGACCAGCACCACTACTCCCGCTGACTCCGATACTGGTGAAACTACCACCGATTCAACATCTGACAGTTCTTGTAGTTGTGATAGCCCGGTAAGCAATAACTTTTTTATTACTTTAGGAATAATGTACCGTCCAGCAGACTCAATCTTACACAAATCGCAAGTTTTGGCATAAAAGATAACAATTCTAACGGTCACCTAAGCCAACCAACATTGTAACTTAACATGGTGTACAAAGGTTCGAATTGCCTTGAAAATTGTGGTACACGCAACGTGTAAAATGAAAATAAAAAACAAATTAAAACGACTATCCAATAGACAAATTTCCTGATATTAAGGATACAAGTTTTGACGCCATCAATAGAAAATGTAGTCGTCATTTTTTCGTAATGATTGAATTTCGTGTTTATATTAATAAGTTAAAGTAGTCAACTTCAGTGCCATATTGTAAAATTTTATTCAGTTAAAGTGGACAAATAAAATAACCATGAAACCATGAAGAAATTGTTTATTGTGTATGTCCTCGTTCCAACCAAATTTCATCAAATGAACTGAAGTAGGAAGACCACGGCTTTTTTAAGACTCTGACATGGTTTTCCTTGACGACTAATGACTAATTTTGAATAAATTAAGACCGGTTTTGTAAAATCGGTAACTTAATGCAAATTTTAGCTTGCCTATTTAACTAAATGGGTAAATACTAACGCCAATGCTTAACAGGAAAGAAAAAAGAAAGACGCGGTCTTACGTAGTATTGTATTCTCTTTGGGTGCGGTAAATGCGCTTGACGCAACTAGCGTACTTATAACCAAGAAGCTTCTATCTAAAACAAACCCCGTGAAACAAATTGCCAACCTGCGATGTTGAGTGTTCATAGATAACAATTACATGAGTAATTGACATGAGTTTTCGATTGTTCTACCCGTCTTAAGTAGGCGTTGGAATGAAATAAAATTTTAGAGGTATTTAATAAGATATAGCGGTATAGGTAGGACAACGATACCATTCTGGGATTTTGTCAAAAACTCTACCTCATAGTCACGTTCTCAAATTTTATAATAATAATGAATTACTATTGATAATGGTCTTCTTAGGCGCAACACTACAGTTTTTCAGTTTGGAGGATAAGTTTACTGGTAAACTTACTTAAGCATAAGGTTTCCAGCGCAGGTTGGTAGCGCACCATTACCACCTTTGGTGGCTGTATCTATTGTATATTATTCTGCATGTTTGTCTTTCAATACTCTAGAAATTTCTAAGCCATTGCTCCTTTTTTCGTTTTAGAGCCAAAAGGTACTTCGAGCCCAGCGAAAACTGAAGATATTAAAGAATAGAGCAAAGCTGGAGAATTATTTGCTCAGGCAAAACATTATTAAGAAACTACAGCCAAAAACGCAATCACCGTTACAGGACAAAGGTCGAAGTTTTACGATGGATTCCGAATATAATGATCGTTACCAAGATGTTCTAAAACGCTTGGAAGTATCTTCAATCCAGTATTCAGGGGAATATGAATCTCATACTCAAGAATATGACAACTATCAACTCGGTTCTACTTCTGATGGTATTAGTCATGATTCTGGTCAAGAATATGATCAAAGTGAAATTAATTCATCAGATATTTCACATGATTTCGATCACCGTGAGAATGTCAATGAGAACTCCAATAATTTAGGTTCTAGTGATACGAATTTGAATGACACTAGTTTTAAAATTGAAAAAGATCCCGATAACAGTACCTATAATAAAGTTCAAGTCAATAGTGAATTTATTTTAAATAAAGTAAATTCTGAGAACAATGGCACTTATAACGACTCTCCAGTAGACAGTGAACTTGGTTCTAATAAAGTAGAATCCAATAACAATGGTACTAGTGTTAAAGTTCAAGTGAATGATAATATTGGTTCTAACAGTACAATTGAATCAACTAGTGATAGTAACTTTAACAACAGTGAGTCTGGCGGTTCCGGTTCTAATAATACCATCATTCTGGAAAATCAGAATGATGAAGAAATAAAGCAAGAACGAAGAAAACGAGAAACATTTCTTAAGGTAAGTTATTATAATTTTATTGCGATTTGATTTAGCTGCAAAAAAATACAAAGATTAAATAAATTTTAAATTAAACCATTCTCGAAAAAATATTAATAAATTAGCTTAAATTCCGTATCTTAATAATTTAGCAAATTTTAAAACTTATTAGATTAAGAGTTACAATAATGTATCCTCACATTGTACACTCACAGTACTACGTGTTTTTAAATACGAGTACTTCTCTATTTTAAGTTCTTACCCTTTAGGATAGCATCATCATCATCATCATCAGCCTGAGGACGTCCACTGCCTAGGCCTCCCCCAAAGAGCGCTACGAATCATGGTCATTAGCCGCTTGTATCCAGCGACTTTTATTAGAACACCAATCAACCGGGTAGGAGGTCCTCCAACATTACGTCCTCCGGTGCGGGGCCGCCACTCGAGAACCTTTCTTCCCCAGCAGTTATCGGTTCTGCGAGCAATGTGGCCTGGCCATTTCCACTTTTCAGCTTGCTGACACTGTAGAACATGTCAGTTACACAAAGTTACATTCTTTTATTTTCCTTATATACTAATACGTGATGACAAAACTTTGGACCCCTTTTTACGAAAATTGCGCGGACGCAGGAGCATAAAATTTGGCATACTTATAGTTTATGTGTAGGAGAAGTGCAGAACGCTAATAATTTTTAATAATGATGCCTATAAAATACATTAAATCAATAAATAAAACATTACCCACACTACCATGCATTTGACACACTCAAACAAATATATTGATGATAACGATAAAAGATCAAAGATGGCGCACTATAAAGTTTGGAAACAAAGTCTTGAGAAATGAAGATGACGTTTTTATCAACAAAAAAAAATGTTATGGTCAATAAAATTTAGTATTCCGGATCGGAACGCGGCTTCACAGAAGATCCGGCAAAAAACTCAGTGGACTTGTCCTTTTTTCTTTATTCTATACAATATACATATTAAGCACAAGTGCGTAGTAACATATTTTTTATAACATGTTATTTATAAGATACTGGTATGAGGAGCAATTAATCCCAAGCTCTTATCCGATAAATATTCAGCAAGGATATAGGTTAGGTAAAGGTATTATATATAATACCTCTTTCTACAATTTCACTTTTTATACATTTTTAAATTTATTTAACGAAAGGTCATCCATATGCTTTCATAAATTTCGTTTTAATGAATTGTTTTATTAAGTTGAGACTTAATGTCTTTTTTATAAGGCATGTATAAGTATATAGATTTTCTTTATATATATATATATCGTAAACTGGTACGCGAACCAATGGACCCTCTGATGAAGTGGTTACTGATGCCATTAGAATTCTGCTCTCTCTTATTTCAAAAGAGTATACTCATTGCGGTTTTCTAAAAGTGTTCAAATTAAATTATAAGAAACAGTAGGGTTACTCTTGAAGCTCGGTTCATGCAATATTGGAAATTAGAATCGAATATGTCATTTTCGGTACTCTTGAACACAGTACTGGCGAATTATTAACATTTAGTTAATAGTAAACAAAATATTAGTGTAACGGATTCGTCGAATGTATTTGTAGGTAAATTTTCAGGTAGGTAAATCGAGATGCAAGAGTTATTCTACAGACCTAATATTGGGGTCTAGCGCTTTTACACGTTACATATTTAAAAGGCATTAACATCCGATTAATTTGACAACTGATCATTAATATTATACCTTTGGACAAATTCCTCAACACTAGAAACCATAATCTTGTAAATTAACTGATTTTTAAGCCCATAGGTGGCGTGCTTTTCTTTCATCTGAATGTAGTCTCACTGATTAATCATTTGTATTGTGAGCTGTTATTATTTCAGGAAATCCCTTCACCGCCTGAACTATCTGATACTGACGTAAATTTGTTTCGGGAGCAATTGTACAAATTTCGACAACATAAATCAGTAAATACATAAATAGTTATCTGCCAAAAAGTGGCTTAGTAAGAACTTGTGACTGAATATTTTGCATACAAAGACGGTCTTAGCTAGTGAGTGATTTAGAGGCTATGATGCCACAAAAAATATACACATACAGATACATGTAGCTTATGACACAAGAAAAAAATAATGAATAGGTTTGGGCATTGGTACAACGTCGTGTAAGCATGTTATTGTTTGATAATCCAATTTTAGACAGTATTTAGTACAAATTGTGTTCAAAGGGTGTTTGATTTTTTGTGGTAAAACTGTCAGTTTTTTTCTTAGTTGTTTCGCTTAATAACTTGTACCAACAGATTTGCTTCAATGGCCTGCATTTTTTATTCTTTATCTGTCGATTTCAGTGATCTTGACAGATATACGATCTCATCTAGGTCATGACCGAACACCGATGATTGCTAATGTTACCGATTACTGAAGACCGATAGTATGACCTTCATATAACATACCTTAACTATTCCTGCCGTTACAGCGTCTATACCTACCAGCCATCGTAGTACTTATTTTGGAGGATATTGTACCTGGTCGACTTGCACACGTTGTCCAGCCTGGCACACGAAAATCCCAACCATAAGATGGTGGCTATAGACTACAGTAATCTCTTACCATCAGGAGAGTCGCCTGCTGTTTTACCCCTCAACGAAAAAAGATTGGTTTTTTATGATAGAGGTCAGTGAACAAGCATACCTCTTTCCTGATGGTAAGGCACAACCGTGGCCTATAGGCATCACAGATATTATAAGTTATCCTGAGGTTGGGATGGAAGACTTATTGTGCAAGTCTACCCGGCTAACCTAGCCTCCAGGCCGGAACATGACAGAGTGATAACGGCGGTAGGAATAGGTATGGCGGTGATCCCTCTCCTGTCAAGTTGCAGTAGGTACTCTGCCACCAGTGGTCTTGGTAATGACCTATATTTTGCCTCTTATAAGCTGCTTAGAAGAGAGGTATAGGTCTCAGTGGACCCGGGCTTTGCATAAGTTTGACGTCTCCCTCTGAGTGTGTGTATATCTGTGTCATCATAACTTCTAATTAAATGTACCGTTTTCTTTGCGCGATTTTCGTTTGAAAGCTGACGTGGTCGAAATAAATTTTGTCGGAAGTTAGTGATCATTTTTAATTTCATGATTATCACTATCTTATGACATACAATAACTAACATACAGTATAATAATTGTGTAGACAATTATTGTCTTATTGTATATACATATACACATAGGGTTGGGCTCGAGGCCCCTCTAGCCTCGAGCTCGAGTCAAATCTCATGACGTCTTACCCCCCCCCCCCTTACTAATTCAATTCTGTAGACTTTGATGTGATTCTTGCATTATACGTTTACTTAATTTTCCCTTTTGGGCATTAAAATGGTGTGCTTCCTATCTTCAAGTGCGAACGTAATGAGTTACAAGTGGTGAGTCGCAGTCAGATTGGCGCCATCTTGTTGCCAGCGTGCCTAAAGCTTTTGTTCTGTCTCGGTTATTATTTTTTCTCTTTATAAATTATATATAGAACGTAGTAACACATACTACGTTCATATCTTTTAATTTTCATCCCTACGCTGACGATTTACAGCTTTGTCGTCACTGTAATGTATCGGATGAGGCAAACACCATAGCTTTCATTAGTGAGGATTTGAAAGCCATTCACAAGTGGGCAGTATCGTATCGCCTCTGGGTTAATCCTAGTAAGTTTAAATTTACTGTAATCGGCAGTCATAATACGATTTCTCGCTTAGATTATTTTAATTTACCACCCTTAATATATGACAATTCTACTCTCGCTTACTCCTCCCAAATTAACAAATTAAATGTTACTTTTAGCGTTGATCTATCTTGGGGAGACCATATTAATAACCTATTAAAAAATATTTTGCATTTGATTCTGCAGTTTCCTAAAAAAACCTTCCCTTTCACGCTAAAGATTTATTATTGCACATGCAAATTTTACCTATCCTGAACTATACTGACCCTTGTTTTATCAATGCTACTGAAGAACTTGTCAACAAGCTTGAAAGGCTTCAATTCTTTGCATCCGTTTCATCTTTTGTTTACGTAAATATGACCGTATATCCAATTTCAGAGCCCAGCTTAAGGTACTCCTAATTCGCCTTCGCTGAAATATTTATACCCTATGCCGTTTATTTAAATGTATTATTTAAACCAGTATATTCTAGTTATCTCCTTTTTGCACGCTTCAGATACTCCTTGTCCCACTTTGGCGTGATCTTTACTTAGATTTAACTGAATCACATTCCTCAACTTATTCTCGCTCCTTATGCTATTAAATACCTACTACGAGTATAATAATATGCTACAATATGCTACACACTACTAACACACAGTATTCTTATTAGCCCATTTTACTTGTTTTAAAAAGCGCTTAATAGTTCATAATTTATCACTATCTTAAATCTGTGATTTCTAGTCATTATTTGCATTTCTTTTAACACCATCAGTTTTTTTTATGTCCTTGTAGTTTATAATCTCGGATTTGTATACTACTACAAATGTTTACTAATGTCGGTATTATGTGTGTAATTTCAGATATGTATACAAGATTAAGGCCCCATACTTAGTCAGCCAGAAAAGCCAATCAGCGCACACCCCCGTTCCATGATTACTATGAAATATTGCGCTCTAAAGTAAATGTCTTAAGCGCCAAATCACTATTTTTGACACTATAAAAGTAATTTGAAAAAAAATATAAAAACTGAAACAGTTATCTTTTAGGCATAATACTAATCTATGTTTATGTTAAATCTGGTGTCGATATTTTCATAATTGAAGAAGACAGTTGGGTTTTCCTTTCAAAAAAGGGTTAACTTTTTGATTTTTTTCTATCGAGCAAAGTGAAATGAATCGTGTTTTGGTAACACTAGTCTTATAAAGCATATTAATGTTAATCTTGTGTATTTTTGTCGCCAAGATCCATAATTGCTTTGTATGAAAAAAACAGTATATTGCTGACGTATTTTAGCACACATGGCCCCTTAAGTATGTTTGCTATGATGGAAGTGATATGAACTTTATATTTAACTAACATGAATATATTTAATGATTTATTACTATTATAGATTATAAGGAAGCAAGACAGGTTTGTCAGGATCGTGAGGTCTGGCACTCGATACTCTCTGCCTACCCCGTAAGGGACTTGGCGTGAAGATA